>WNWK01012238.1:0-60561 GCA_009830355.1 Cherax destructor | reverse complement strand
AAACACTGACAGGACATCAGATGAAGACAATACCTGACAATAAAATACGTATACACAATTTCTCTCAACTTGTAATAAATATCTCTGTCAAAGTGGTGTACCAGTTTGCATATTCCTACACAAATATTACTGTACACAAACTCCATACTAACATGCATCAATATGGACACATGATTTTTAGATATTTGTTTATTTTATTTTTTATGTATAAAACAAATTCAAAAGAAATAATTTATTTCAGTTTTAATAACTGGCAATTACTGTACTTTTTTAACACACCAAAACAATACAAATTATTAGAGATTAACTACAGTAATGACAAAATAACTGGCGGATTCTTACACAAAAAACTTTTGTTATATCTTAGTAGAATAATGTTACATTTATAGCTATCCCTGAAAAAATCTTTTGATGACTGCTCTATAAAAAACTGAATGAAAATGTATTACAATATACTCTTCTGATGATCAAGCAAAGAAAAATTGAACAGAAAACATTTCTATCCATGCAGCAAGACCTTGGGACAACCTTAGCCTACAGATCACCTTCTTCTGCAGCTGGTTCCTGTGATTCATTGGGGTTGGACTGCCGTTTAGAAAGCAACAGAAACCGATTGAGTTTTGGTATTAATAAGTATTAATACTGTTGCTCACCACATGATGAAAAATACATTCATCATGGTGATTACAATTACAGCATACTTCAAAAGAGTTCAACAGTAAATACGTACATAATTAAAAGTAATAATGCAGTGCCTTACCATTACTTACTGAAAGTCAAGTGGCAAAATATAATTAAATTTTTATATCTTGATAATTTGAATAGCACGTCAGACAATCCTAACCTTTTCATATGTCTCATACTAGAGAGATGTATTTGTAAGCTATTATATGTAATTAAATACATCTTCAATTAAGTTTTTCTTGCAGAAGTGAGAAAGCAAATAACTATAGCCCACATCAGTTACATAAATTAGTAAATAAGGGTAATAACCTTTTATATATATAAAAAAATATAATAATTACGGAACTTTTTGCATTATTTCAAAAACTTAACATCCAATAATAAATGCTAGAAGATCTGTACATTTTAACTATCAGATATATTAATACGTATACATATTTCAAAAGGGTGATTTCAAACCCTTATTTGTAATACACAATACAGTGGAACCCCGGCTTACGATGTTATCATCTTACGTTATTTTCGGTAACCGATATTTATAACGTAAGAAATTTGTTTGTGGCTTACGATGTTTGCTTCGTTTACCGACATTCGTACCGGACCTGTCCGTTTGGCGCCCAGCTGAGCGCGCACTCCAGGGAGCGTCAGTGCTATTGTTTACAAGCGAGAGCGACCACCCACCCACACCCACGCATTCATACCAGTATATTGTCATTATTCCACTGCTGTTTTTAGTGCTTGCAACTGCTAAATAAGCTACCATGGGTCCAAGGAAAGATCCTAGTGCTAAGCCTGTGGCAAAGAGGAACAGAAATATATGTACGATAGAAGTGAAGAAGGAGATAATAGAAAAATATGAAAGTGGAGTGCGTATCAGTGAGCTAGCCAGGCTGTATGGTAAACCCTATTCTACCATCGCTACCATTGTGGATAAGAAATATTCAAGTAAAATCAAGGAAGCTGTTGTTGCAAAAGGTGCATCTGTGATCACAAAACAGAGACCACAAGTGCTGGAAAATGTGGAAAGGTTGTTGTTGGTGTGGATCAACGAGAAACAGTTAGCAGGAGATACTGTTTCGGAGGGAATAATATGTGAAAAAGCAAGGCAGTTGCATGATGATCTCCTTAAGAAAATGCCTGCAACGAGTGCTGAAGTGAGCGAATTTAAAGCCAGCAGAGGCTGGTTTTACAAATTTAAGAATCGAAGTGGCATACATAGTGTTGTGAGGCATGGTGAGGGAGCGAGTTGTGACAAAAGTGCGGCTGAAAAATATGTTCCTGAATTCCAGGAGTACCTAGAGGCTGAACAATTCCTCCCCCAACAAGTGTTTAATTGTGATGAAACAGGCCTGTTTTGGAAGAAAATGCCCAACAGGACCTACATTACTCAGGAGGAAAGGCACAGCCAGGACATAAGCCTATGAAAGACAGGCTAACTTTGATGCTGTGTGCCAATGCCAGTGGTGATTGCAAAGTGAAGCCTTTACTGGTGTATCTTTTGAAAATCCCGAGTGTTTGGCAGATGCGGTGTCAGCAAGTCTAACTTGTGTGTGATGTGGAAGTCTAACAAAAGGCTTGGGTCACAAAGGACATTTTCTTAGATTGGTTCAATGAAGTGTTTGGCCCCAGTGTGAAGAAATATCTCGAGGAAAATAATTTGCCACTTAAGTGCCTCCTGATAATGGACAATGCTCCTTGTCATCCTCCAAACTTGGTAGAGAAAATTGTGGAGGAGTTTAAATTCATCAAAGTGAAGTTCTTGCCCCTAATACCACTCCTCTCCTCCAGCCCATGGACCAGCAGGTCATTTCCAACTTTAAAAACTCTATACCAAAGCAATGTTTCAAAAGTGCTTTGATGTGACCACAGACATGAACATAACCCTAAGAGAATTTTGGAAAAACATTTCCATATGCTGCATTGTGTACACCTTATAGGTAAGGCTTGGGAGGGAGTGACTACCAGGACTTTGAACTCTGCCTGGAGAAAATTGTGGCCAGACTGTGTCCTAGAGAGGGATTTTGAAGGTTTTGGGGCTGAGCCTCAGAACCCTGAGCCTGAGCCTGAGCCTGTTTTGGAAGAAATTGTGGAATTGGGCAAGTCTTTGGGGTTAGAGGTGAGTGGTGAGGATGTGGAACAGTTGGTGGAGGAGCACAAGGAAGAGCTAACCACTGAAGATCTGCAAGAGCTTCAACAGCAACTGGAACAAGAGAGCAGAGGTCAGCACAATGGTTCAGAGGAGGAGGTGGAGGTGGAACAAAAATGGAAGAATGTGCCTTCTTCAAGGATTAAGGACATTTGTGGAATGTGGAGCAAGGTGCAAGCATTTATGGATGAATATCACCCTAACCATGCTGTTGCAGGCCGTGCTGGCAACCTGTACAATGACACAGTGGTGTGTCATTTCAGGGATGTGTTAAAGAATCGCCAGACACAGAGCTCCCTGGACAAATTTGTTGTTAGAAAGAGGTCTAGTGACTCTCAAGCTGGTCCTAGTGGCATTCAAAGAAAAGGGAAGTAACCCCAGAAAAGAACTTACCACCTGCAGTGTTAATGGAAGGATTCCCTTCCAAACACTAGCATACTACTCCACCTTCTCCCTCCTCCCGTCCTCCAACATCAACAACTCTTCAATAAATGTAAGTGACATGTTATTGTAAAATATTTGCATGTATTTATGTATTCTTTATTCAATTCTGTATTATTTAATGTCCAAAAGTTCTAAAAATATTTTATTTAACTACTTTTGGAAGTCTTGGACGGATTAAATTTATTTCCATTATTTCTTATGGGGAAAATTGATTCGTTTTACGATTGTTTCGCTTTAAAATATGCCCTCTCTGACGGATTAATATCGTAAGTCGGGGTACCACTGTATATAGTTGACCCTCGCTATTCGAACACTCCAAAACTCACCCTTTTATGTAAGTTTATTATTTTAAGTGCTTTTATAAGTGTATTTTTGGGGGTCTGAAATGGACTCATCTAATTTACATCATTCCTTATGGGAATAAATTTGTTTGGTAACAGAACTTGAACAGCATTCTGGAATGATGGTGAGTTTTGGAGTGTTCGAATAGCGAGGGTCCACTGTACCTCTCTATCATTCATATCTATACTTATTCAGGCTCCTTTCTTACATAAAAGAAGTAAAATAAGTATATTTGAAATATAAATATTTATTCATGTTAAGCAAAATACAAGCAAACCAATTATACAGCCTCTCCTCACTTAACGACGGAGTTCCGTTCCTAAGACCAACTCATTAAACAAATTTGTTGCTAAGTGAGGAGCATAATATAATGGTAGTGGGTTTGTCAACCATCTTTGATATTGTTTTAATGTCACCTTTGCACCATTTATAACATTTCTGGTGTATTTTTAAATGTTTATACAGTAGTGTACTGTATATTGAAATAAACAGAGGAAATCAGCTCTAATATACATTACTTAGGTATAAATACTCTTCAGAGAGCCCGTCGTAAGTCTGAGGTGTCGGTAAACGAGTACGTCGCTAAGTGAGGAGAGGCTGTATTATAAAATATCAACACGGATTATATTTTTCACAACTATTTTTCAGCCACAATCTAATCTGTTAGCTCTTCCAATCAGTCATTTAGAACCCTGGCATAATTTACAGTATTCACATAGTTAGGTAAATGGCTACATCTAACTTAATGACACATTTATTAAACTTTAACAAATGTCTAATTAAACTGCATGTGTGTGTATTTAGCTAACTACTGTCAGTTTTAGCACCAATAATTACATAGTGTTAAAATACTGTACTTCAAGCCCAACCATATCAACAAATAATTCACTTCACCTCTAGTTAGCTACTCACAAAATCTTGTTACCTAAAAAATTTATATCTCGTTATGTTTTATAAATACTTTCACTACATGTAATTGTGTAACTCTTCCAATTCCTTAATTCTGATTTATACCCAAAAAGTTATACAGCCTCCCCTCACTTAGTGACGTACGTACTCATTTACTGACCACTCGAACTTATGACCAGCTCTCCAACTAGTATGCAAACCTAAATAATGTATATTAGAGCTGATTTCCTCTATTCTGTTTATTACAGTGTACAGTACACTACTGTATAAACATTTAAAAATACAGTAGGGCCCTGCTTTAGGGCGTTCCGCTAATACGAACATTTCAGATTATGACCAAAACTTTCTATACAGCTCCCCCACCTGTCTTTCTAATACAGTCACTGTGCTCCATCCGGTTTGTTTACATTCTCCATGAGCACCGCGACTCACCATTATGTCCAAAATTTCAAGTGTTTTAAAGTTATTTCATACTTTATATATACTCTCATAATTATACTTGTGTACCCATTCCTTAGGCCTCTGAGACAATCTACTATTTTTCCTTAAGAACTTCTTAACTGAGAGATATTTCCGTGTTCGGGTTAATAATATGCCAGAAGGCCTGCTGCAGTGTTCCTTCTTTCTTATGTCACCTCATTGCAGTTTCTCTCCAGCATGCAGTCAACCGTGTTTCCAATTGGGCCACTACTCATGGGTTTAAATTTTCTAGTACTAAAACTCGCCAAATTACTTTCACTAGACGTTCTGTCATCTCTGATCATCCATTGTACCTATATGGCTCGTGTATCCCAGAACTTGATACAGTCAGGTTTCTTAGCCTTCTGTTTGACCATCAGTTATCCTGGAAACCTCACATTATCTCTCTGAAGGCAACTTGTCATAGCCAGCTGAACCTCCTTAAAACCCTTGCTCATCTTTCATGGGGGCTAATCGTAGAACTCTCCTTCGACTACATTCTTTTATAAAAAATCCGTTGTGTCTGATTGGTTCCTCGTTGTATGTGAATATCAAATTCAAGGTATTTTCATTTCTAGTGGGATCAATTACTACCTGTTGGTTCATTTTATCGAAACTCGATTATGGAGACCAGATATATTCAGCCTCCTCTCCTGCAACTCTTTCTAGCCTTAATCCCATCCATCACCAGGGATTACGTTTATGCCTCTATGCTTTTCGCTCTTCACTGGTTGAGAGCCTCTATGCAGAGGCGAATATTCCATCCTTGACCGATTGCCGTGATGCTCATTGCCTTCGCTATTATGTTCGCTCTCATGACCTCCACAATCCTACCATATACAGTGGTACCTTGACTTACGAGTTTAATTCGTTCAGTGACTGAGCTTGTAACTCAATTTGCTCGTATATCAAATCAATTTTCCTCATTGAAATTAATTGAAATGCCATTAATCCATTCCAGCCCCAAAAAAACCACCCCAGAGGCAGGAGAAAATACTTCAATATAACACTTTTGGGACCTGACGAACTGTTGGAGTGTGAGCAGGGTAACATTTTGTGAAGGGATTCAGGGAAACCAGTTAATTTAGTTGGACTTGAGTCCTGGAAGTGGGAAGTACAATGCCTGCGCTTTAAGGGAGGGGTCTGGGATAGTGACAGCTGGGAGGGACTATTCTCGGCTGTCGTATTTGAGCGCCTCTGCAAAGACAGTGATTATGTATGTGTGTGGTGAAAGTGTTGAATGATGATGAAAGTATTTTCTTTTTGGGGATTTTCTTTCTTTTTGGGTCACCCTGCCTCGGTGGGAGACGGCCGACTTGTTCAAAAAAAAAAACACTAATATCAACTCTACAGCTTATTTATCTATCAGAATTGATCTAATATGACATAATAAACACTATAAGTAACATAGAAACATGATATATACTCTAGAATGAATAAAATAGGCCATAATATGGCGAGTGTCCAGGACCAGTCCAAGCATATAAAATCATTACTGCTCCTTCCTATAACGTGTTCTTTGATCCTGCTAAGAGAAAATGGAGTTTTTGAGAGGCTAACTGCACTAGATTGCTAGTGCAGTGATATATGAATATTTCAGAAGTAAGTTATTGACTTATTTCATGAAGCCCACCATTTATTATTGAAGTAAATGCAATAATATTGACACTAATCATAAAAAAATTATTGTTCTACAATTGGCTTGTGGAATGTTGGAAATATTAAAAATATTTTGGGATTTGTGTGGAAGTAAAGGGCAAGATATTTTGCAAATGTCAAAAACTTAGCAACTTTATTTTTTTGTAAAATAACTAAAGATAATTACACGATTACCTCCAGTGAGAACATCGCACTAGCATTGTTTTATAAGTATCAAGTTCCAAAACCACCTTTCGTTGTGCCGTTTAGGCCGGGGTTCTTGTCAAATGGCCTTTTTCAGTAAATTTTTTTTTTTCGCTCATAACTCGGATTTTGGCTCACAACTCAAAGCAAAAAGTCGACCGAGCGACGGCTCATAACTCTGAAAACTCATAAGTTGGGGCACTTGTAAGTCAAGGTACCACTGTATAGGATAGTCACTGATGTTAGTAGACGTTCTTTATTTGTTCGTCGCCTGTTTACTTCGTCCCTTTTCTCTTCGCCTACATTTGCTCTTGTCTTCTCTTCAGTTACCACCATTCTATGTTCATGTAGCATCTCACTTTTCCCTATCCCCTTGGGAAGTTCCGATGGTTCGTGTTTGTTCTTTCCCACCGCCATGTGCGAAAGCCCAACTGCCTATGGTGGCTTCTCACTCTTTTTTTTCTTAACCACTTCCAATCTCATTCTCATGCCATCACAGTGTACACCAATAGTTCCAAGTCTTCCTTTAACCCAGACTCTCTCAGTGACTTTTTGACAACTGATTTACTGCACAAACTCTGATGATGATGCCTATAGCACTCCTCACAGCCCTTTCTACCTCAATCTCTTGCTACCCTCTCCCCCTTCACTATCCACTGCCCTGCTGAACTCCATGACCTAATAAAAATCCTTCTCCCTCTTGCTACCCAATACCCTTGCACCCTTCCCTGCCCTGCTGTGCTGTATGACTCTTGTAGGATTAGCACTTCATTTTGATTATATAATTTCTTCCTTAACTGTTAATAATCAAGCAATGCATGAAATTTATTTCATCATAAAATATTCATAACTACCAGTAGGTGTGTTTCGGTTGCTGCGAGAGCCAAGAAAGGTATCCTCATATCCCATAAGCTTGGCTCCTTTACCTCACTGCACACAAAACAAAATGGTGCAGAGTGAGGCTTAAATTTCTAATGCAGTAACATATCAGTATTAAAGATTTGAAGCCAATCAGAAGAGGCGTTCATAACATATTGCTTGAAAACAAATATCCCCATTTCTAAAAAAAAAAAAAAAACCCAGTAAATTGGCTCCTACACAGACCAAAGCCAATTCAAACCACCTACTAATTAGGATACACCAGCTTCTAAAGTTTAAGGCCAATCAGAAAAAGCATTCTCTAGTTATCTCACAGAAACCATTATCTCAAAATACACCACTAAGTTTAAAGTTGTTCAGAAGTTGCTTTTTCAAGTTATCAGGGTTGAAGGCTTGATCAGGTTATCAGGGTTGAAGGCTTGATAAGGTTATCAGGGTTGAAGGCTTGATAAAGTTATCAGGGTTGAAGGCTTGATAAGGTTACCAGGGTTGAAGACTTGATCAGGTTATCAGGGTTGAAGGTGTGATCAGGTCACTGGTCAACAATTTTTGAAAAGTTGCATGCTTCTTAAATGAGATTAGTTAATTCTTATATATTTTCATGTCCTGAATTCAACTATCACCTTGAAAAATGCTTACTGGCCCTAGGTTTAAAGATACAAGACATGTAATATTTGATTATTTTATTATAACGTACAATACAGTAGACCGTCATTTAGCACGAAATTATGTTGCACGTTACGGGTATTGCATGATTGAAGAATTGTGGTACATTATTATCTAACACGACGTAAAAATGATATTACACGGTCGCAGGAGGGGAAAAAATTTTGAGCGCGCGGTCGCCCGCGTCAGTGGAGAAGTCCTACTGCTATCCCCCGCCACCCTCACCCACCCACGCATCCCTCCCAGCGTTCAGTTTGGTTCATACGCGTGCAGGACGACAATAATCGCGAGGGTTGGTGTGTTTATTTACATACATTTTCTCATTTTCATTGCATTTTCATAAATCCACCAAGCAATCATGGCACCCAGTAAGCATACAAGTGTTCCAGCAAGTGACAAGAAAAGGTTTAAGCGTTCAAGTCTAGGAATTGCAAAGTTTGAGTGACTGACTGACTTACTGACTTGACTGACTTACTGAATGACTTGACTGACTTACTGAATGACTTGACTGACTTACTGAATGACTTGACTGACTTACTGAATGACTTGACTGACTTACTGAATGACTTGACTGACTTACTGAATGACTTGACTGACTTACTGAATGACTTAAAGTTAGACACTCAGTACAACCATCGACTTCAGTTCCAGAACCTCTTCCATCCACCTCAGCCAAGTAGGGCCACAGCTTAACTCTCCACTCTCTTCACAATCATCCACAAACACCAGCATCCACAATTTAAGGTAAATACTATTATTTCTGTTACATTTGTAGTCTTAAGCAGTAAAAACAACATAATACATCACGATAATAAACTACAATTACATATTCACTTTTATTTTTGTAAGATCTGTTGGTCTAAAAAAAACTTGTTTGGCTTTTTGGAGACTCCCAGGAACGTAACCCTATTTCTCCCATAAGTTCTTTTAATTATCTAACACGACGTTTTCAGGAACGTAACTACCGTGCTAAATGACGGTCTACTGTATGTGTCGGTATGTTTTAACCCTTTGGGGGTCGGTGCCGTACTAGTACGTTTTACGAGCAGGTTGGTGCCGTACTAGTACGCCCAAATTCTAGCGGCCTCAATTTAAGCAGAAAACGTCTGGTAGGCATACATATGAAAGAATGGGTCTGTGTGGTCAGTGTGCGCAGTATAAAAAAAATCCTGCAGTACACACTGCATAATGAGAGAAAAACTCTGACCATTTTTTTCGATTAAAACAGCGACTTTGCAGTCGATTTTCGTATGGTTTTTATTGATGTATTCTCGTTTTCTTGGTCTCATTTGATAGAATGGAAGATATATTACAGAAATAGAGATGATTTTGATTGGTATGACAATGACAAGTACCTTGAAATTGAGCTCAAAGTAGCGAAAATGTTCGATTTTTGACGATGTTCAAGAGTAAACAAATCACACCATGCCTCCAATACACATCAACTGGTGAGTCTTATATTCATGTACAAGTGCTCTGATATTATTTATACCATTTTTACAATGATGCAGTTGTATACATAACAGAAAATCTTCTATTTTTTGTGAGAATAAAAATTCAAAATGAAAAGCAAAAGTAATGGAACAGGGGCCTGGAGACGTGACTAATGAACAGAGAACATGTTATTTTAGTGCCAGGAATGTCTGCCTTGTTTACTCTGGACCCTATTTTGAAATTGGCATCGTTTGAAATTTGTGTGAAATTGGAAAATTGCCATTTTCTGACCACTATTTTGGGTAGATGAAATTGGTAAATAGGCGGTTTCTTGTACTCAATCGATAGAAGAAATGGAGTTCTAGCGAAATAGCTATAATTTTAGGAGACTGAAACATTGGAATTTGTTGAAAATAGGGCTCAAAGTGGGCAAAATCGCCGATGCGTCAGTGTCATAGATACCGCTAACTTCGCGAAAGCATAATTCCGTTAGTTTTCGATCAAATTTCATAATTTTGGTGGCGTTATGATCGGAAAAAGATTCTCTATCATTTCATAAGAAAAAATTATTTTTTTTTTTCCAAAAAAATTTCGACCCCAGGAACACTTTCCTGAGAAGGCCTGTCGACCCCCCAAAGGGTTAAACTTTAATCCGTACCTACTCTCTGCCTTTTTGCTTGACGCTTATAGTGGGCTGAAGAATGACCTCTTGCCAATGTCCAGCAATAGTCTGCAAGCATTCTTGTGCCCCATTTGCCCTGGTACCATTTTTCTATGGTTGAAATATCTTGTTGAAACCTTTCACCATATTCATCACTAACTGCCCCACAGTTCGCTGGAAAAAAGTCTAAATGCGAGTCCAAAAAGTGGATTTTAAGTGACATGTTACATCCCATGTTCTTGTAAGCCTTGATGAGGTTTTCCACCAATTCTTCACAGTTGCCTGGGCGAATAGCTGATGGAATGTTCGGATATTCAATGGACCCCTTTTTTTTCTTTGACAAGCCCTTTTGTACTAGAGGTACCATGCAATGGTATGGTCTGTTGGCTCCCACCATGTCATTGGCACAGCAAAAGGCATTCATTTCCTCTTCCTGTTCAACCATTGGTGAAGGTTAGTAGCACAATTGTTGCAGCATATGTGTGGAGCCCAGTTCTTATCCTGGTCACCAATCTTGCATCCAAAATATAGGTGCTATGCCTTTCTAACCATAGCAGTTATACGGTGCTTCTGTGATGCAAAGGTCACCTCACCACAAATGTAGCAGAAGTTGTCTGCCCTATTCACATAAGTACGAGGCATCTGAAAGAAGAAAACAACAAACAGTTATAAGATAAACAGAAAATTTATTCATTAATTTATCATTATAATACAGAGCATGACAGCTAAGCAGAAGTATTTATATCATTCAGTAGGAAAATAAAATTAATATAATATGCCTAACATGAATATCATTAGCTTGCTCAGTGAATATTTATTATAAGTTGAAAAAGTGTTTGGCTAAGAAAATCACCTACCTTTCACCTCAAAATATAAACTTGCACAGCACAACCACCTTCTATGACTGCTGGAACAATAATGAAGGGCAGTGAAACTGTGAGTGTGTTAAGAAACGCACTGCCGCAAATCTGTTGGAACCTGTTGTGGTGACACAGGTGTATATTGAAAAGTAGAGCTAACAAACAATTTTAACCATGATATTCATTATCAGTGACCTAAAATTAGTTGGAAATTGCTACTCTGGTCTCGGAAGCATTTTGGTTGTTGACCAGTAGGCCAATTTCACACAAATTTCAAAATGGGGTCTGGAATAAAAAATGCAGGTATTCCTGGTAGTAAAATAACATTTACTCTGTTCATTAATTATGTTCCTAGGCTTTACACATGAATTCCATTTTGAATTATTATTCACACAAAAAATAGAAGATTTACTGTTATGCAGTATTGTAATAATTTTATAAATGATATCAGTGCATACGTGAACACACATTAGACCCACCAGTTGGACATGTATTGGATAAGTGACGTGGTTTGTTTACTCTTGAATATCAGCAAAAACTGAACATTTCTGCTACTTTGAGCTCAATTTCAAGCTATTTTCAGTCGTCAACCAATCAAAATCATTTCTACATATTTTGGTTATATGTCTTCCATTCTGTCAAATGATATGAAGAAACAGCCAATTAAAAAAAAAAAATCCAAGAAAACACCTCAAAATCATAGTCACTTTTGTTTCTCCCATCATGCACTATGGGGCAGGATTTTTTTATACTGTGCACACTCACCACACAGACCCATTCTCTCATATCTAGGCCAAAATTTACCACTCTCAGCTTATCTGAGTGAGCTTAGCTTGTGATGTAGAACTACATGAGGGACCCTGGCCTCAATGACATAGTTCTACATGACAGCCACTGAAAGGGGTTAACATGTTAAAGAAGCCCTCTCCTATTTGCCCTAACCTGAGTTTATGTGCATAACAATTCTTTACTGCTTTTAGTAACCAATTTCCTATTCCATACATATGCAACATCTGCCACATTACTCTCCTATCTGCCCTATCATATGCCTTTCTAAACCAATAAATGCAACAAAAAGTTTCTTAACTTTCAAACTACTGTTCACTTGTATGCATCAGTGTAAACACTTGACCTACGTATCCCCTAGTCTTCCTTTGCATTCCTGCTATATGATTTACCCTTAATCCTTTCAATAATAATTCTACCTTACACTTTATCCAGCATACTTAACAGGCTTAATCCCCAATAATTCATATGCTCATTCTTGTCCCATTTTTCCTTATACAAATGAACTATGTATGCTCTCTGCCAATCCCTGTGTATAGTGAACGATCCTCACATATTGAACAAACACCAACCATACCAAAACTTTATCCACACCTTTTGAAATTTTTATCCTAATCCCATCTATCCCAGCTGTTTTACCCCTTTTCATTCTACCCACTGCCTCCTGCACTTGCCCAACACTCGCATCTGGCTCTTTGTTACATTTGGCAAATTGCACGATAAATGTACAGTGTATCACATATACATAAAGCAACATTAACATACTAGGATATTTACAGATGTTTTGCTTGGGGGAATAAAACTTCTTTTCAAGTGCTTTTCAGTGCTACATGTCTTAATTCCCATTCATCAGATTCTTATGCTATCTCCTACCATCACATTTATGGAATTACCAATATAGAAATAAGACATGCTTTAACAGTGAATTCACGTAAAGTGAGTCTTCATAATATTAATTTTCTAAAACTACAGAAACTTGTACCATCAGAGTATAAAAAGGCAGAATACTGTGACTGGAACAATACACAAACAACCCACACATAAAAGACTGAAACTTATGACAATGTTTCTGTTCAACTTGGACCATTAACTAGTAACACAAAAGCATGAAGGGAAGGGAGTCAGAAAATAGATGAGAGAGGGGACAGGAGCAGTGTAATAAGAGGAGGGAATAGTATTAAAGTTTTAGTGGTGGCAGTAGAAGTAGTGGTGGTGGTTGGATGGTAGTGGTGGTGGTAGTTGGTGGTGGTTGGATGGTGGTGGTGGGTGGTTGGAGGTGGTGGGTGGTTGGATGGTGGTGGTGGGTGGTTGGAGGTGGTGGGTGGTTGGATAGTGGTGGTGGGTGGTTGGATGGTGGTTTTGGTTGGATGGTGGTGGTGGTGGTGGTTGGATGGTGGTGGTTGGGTGGTGATGGTGGTGGTGGTTGGGTGGTGGTGGTAGTAGTAGTAGTAGTAGTGCAACAGTGGTAGATGTGGCAATAAGATGGTAGTAGTGATACTGAAAAAAAATAAGGAAAAAAAAGTGTAGACTTACTGAAGAGAGAGAGTATTAGTAGTAAAAGGAATAGTGGACAAAGTATAAGAATAAAAGACGAGCACTGCAGGAGAGCTAATGGCCCATAGGACAGAACTCACCTAGGTAACAAACAGAAAAGACAAAGAAAATTTAGGAAAAGAGAAGAGGAGATAAAGATCAGGTCAAGTGTTAGCCTTGCCGTCCTTAATAATGCTTTTTTTCTGTCATGTTAGAGATTACTGTCATCCTATTAACTGATTCTCTGCCACAACTATGTACCCTTCTAGACTTCACAGACACCATCTTGGTGAATTATTCCTTATGCACAACTTTGCTAATACGAATCTTAGTCCTGGCTTTGCCTACCTGTAGATACCTTCACCATGACGCACTCCTCCGTGTGTCATGGTGAATCATCAGTTGCTGAGACGCTCTGCTAGCTCTTTCTCTCTCTCTGCTATAGCTCCACCCACTTTGTAACGATGTCAAATGGTGAATTAAATAGAAAAAATAAAAAGGAAACGCCAACTTGATAACTTTGTTTTAATTTGCATAACTCTTACATATTACAGAAAACGATAAATAACTAAAATACACATACAGTACACTCATTACTTACCTTAAAATATGTATGTGTAGTCTTAATGTAGGGTGAGAGGTGAGTAACATTTATTGTAGCGATACAATGAATATACAGTACACTCATTACAGTGATACCTCTCATATCCGAACTACAGTCAACCCTCCGTTTTCGTGCTTAATCCGTTTAAGAGGGATCAACTAAAACTGAAATCAATGAAAACTGAAGCCATTTTCCCCATAAGAAATAATGTAAATTCAATTAATCCGTTTCAGACACCCAGGAGTATTAACAAAAAATATTTTTTTTAGAGTTTAAATAGTATAGATTTATGTACATACAGAAAAGAATGACAAATAAATATAAAGCACTAATAACATGTATAAATGAACATTTAACATCACACTTACCTTTATTGGTGACTCTTGTTGGTGTATGGAAGTTGGAGAGGAGGAGAGAGGGAGGCGAGTTTAGTGTTGGGAGGCAGGACAAAATGCTTCAATTTGACACTAATATCAGCTCTACGGCTTATTTATCTATCACAATTCATCTAATATGACATAAACAATATTAATAACATAGAAACATGATATATACTCTAGAATGAATAAAATATGTATGTCATTATGTATGAGAGAACTAGCGGTGGTGTTATTGTTGTTAGGTTCAAGGGCCACTGACCATAAGCTGTACATATACTGCTGGTGGTGGTCGGCGGCAGCAGCAGGCCGCCACCACCTCTATTCACACAATGTACATAATTTATAAATAAGAAATATTTACACTTTAATTTATAAATAAATATTTACACTTTAATTTATAAATAAATATTTACACTTTAATTTATAAATAAGAAATATTCACACTTATATAAATAAGAAATATTTACACTTACCTTGGAGGAGATGTTGGCAGAGGGCGGCTCTGGTCTCAGTGCCCCTATACTATTCCTCAAACAAACAATGGAGGAGTTAAGTTTCGTGTCGTCATTTTTCTATCGATTAATGGCTTAACTTACTTGCTACACTGTTAATGCTACACTTTATCGCTGGCCTTTATCGACTCCATTTTGATACGATTTCTTTCTTTAATTCTATTGTGTTCCTCATTTTCTTTACCAAAGGACTGACACTAGGAGCTTTCTTTGGGCCCATGGTGCCATGGTGGCTTATTTAGCAGTCACACACAATAATCAAGGGCCAAAAACAATGGATTGTTAAGAAATGTTTTGTATGAACTCGCAGGAAAATGTTCACTCGACCAGAAACAATGCTACACTGCCTGAGAATGTGTGTGGGAGGCGGGCTTTGTATGTGCGCTGGGCACTGGACAGGTTCCGTACCAAGCACAAAAATGGAGGTAATCACCGAAAACGGAGGTAAAAATTTCCCCGAAAAAACTGCACGAAAACTGAAACACACGAAAACAGATATACACGAAAACGGAGAGTTGACTGTACATGGGCCAAGACTGGTTCGGAAACACGGAGTTTCCGGATACGTGAGGGGGAAAATAATGTGCATCCATACCATCATATCGCCATTGGCGACGGCGTTGTAGGTATAAAAAATGAGTCTAATGTGGTCTAGGGGTGGGACCAGACACTCTGGGCTCGAATAACAGCCTCCCGAATTTCACGGACCACAGGACAATAACTTTTCAAATGGGCTGTGGACAGTGGATGCTCCAAATACTACAAAAGTGTTTCGACACCTGCCCTTGCTGCTGAAGTTTTTGGTCTGAGGCATTGGGTCATTGTCGTCACTTTCAAAATGTTTTGGGTGCAACACTGATTCTGCAATCTCTGCATCCATCAGAGATTGCACACCAGGATCATCTTCGTCACACTCTAGCCAGTCCTGCATGTTGTCTTCTGTAGTTTTTTCTCAGCCTTGAGTAACTGGTGATGGAAATCTTTTGCCTTAACTCCATCGAAATCAATAACTGGATCTATCCCATGAAGGAACCGATTCCAGCCATTGGCGAGGGTTGATGGCGGGACATCATTCCAGGCCCGGGCAAGGTTATGAATGATGGCACACGGGTTGTACTTTTTAAGGTTGTCCAGGGTCAAGGCTCCCATATCTCAGCCTTTTTCGTCAGTTGCCACCATCACATCCTCCAAGAATCTTCGGCGATATAGCCTCTTAAAGGCCACAATCACACCCTGATCCATGGGTTGGATGAGTGATGTGGTATTCGGTGACAAGAACATAACTCTAATACAGCTATGATGAGCAACCAGTTCAGACAGGTGGGGATGTGCAGGAGCATTGTCAAGGAGCAAGAGGGCCTTAACACGGTCTCAGCTTATTTTGAGGGTCTCAGTCTGGTAGTGGGTGATCTCATGCACTGAAGAGTTGAAAAACCAATCCTTGAAAATTCTTGCTGTGAATTTTGCCCCTTCCCAGGGCCTGTTCGGATATTGGCGAGGTTTGGATAATGGCAGGCCGGATATGAGAGGTATCACTGTACTTACCTTAAAATATTTGTACAGTGGACCCTTGATTATCATAATTAATCCGTTCCAGAGAGTCTGATGAAATTCAAAATTTACGATTTTCAAAACCATTTTCCCCATAAGAAATAATGTACAGTGGTCCCTTATTTCCCATAAGAAATAATGTAAATAGTACAATTAATCCATTTCAAACACCCAAAAATATTAACAAAAAATTAATTTTGTAAAGATTAACTATACTTTTACATACACAAACTAACATTATTAACACAAAATAATAATAAATACATAAATAATAAATAACATTTACTTACCTTTATTGAATAGAGTTGCTGGCATCTGGAAGATAGGGAGGAGGACAGGGGAAGGGGTTAGTGTTTGGAAGGGGAATCCCCCTCCATAAAGACTTCAGGTAACAAGTCCTTATCTGGGGTTACTTCCCTTCTTTTTATTTTAATGCCACTAGGACCAGCTTGAGAGTCACTGGACCCCTGCCTCGAAAAATAACTGTCAAGAGTGCTCTGTTTCTGGCGCCTCTTTAACATTTTCCTGAAGTGCAACATGGCTCTGTCACTGAACTGGTTGCAGAGAAGGCTTATTTCAGCTTGCTCAGGGTGAAATTGTTCAACAAAACTTTGCACATTGTTCCACTTGGAACAAATTTCCTTAATCCGTGAAGAAGGCACCTCACCCTGTCCATCCTCCTCTGAATCAATTTCCTTAAATGTCGTCTGATGCTGTTCCTGATGAAGCTCTTTCAGCTCTTCAGTGGTTAGGTCTACCCTGTGCTCCTCCACCAACTCTTCCACATCATCACCACTCACCTCCAACCCCAGGCTGTTCCCCAATGCCACAATATCTTCCACAACAGGCACAGGGTCAGCCTCAAATCCTTCAAAATCCCTCTTTTTCAACACAATCCGGCCACAGTGGTCTCCAAGCAGAGTTCAAAGTCCTGGAAGTCACTCCCTGCCAAGCCTTACCTATAAGGCCTATGCAATGGACGATATTGAAGTGATCTTTCCAGAATTCTCTTAGGGTCAACTCAGTGTCCGAGGTCACTTGAAAGCACTTTTCAAACACTGCTTTGGTGTACAGTTTTTTGAAGTTACAAATGATTTGCTGGTCCATGGGCTGAATGAGAGGAGTGGTGTTAGGAGGCAAGAACTTCACTGTGATGATACTGAACTCATCAGACAAATAGTCTCCCAAGTTGTGAGGATGAGCAGGAGCATTGTCCAGTAGCAGGAGGTACTTGAGTGGCAATTTCTTTTCCAGGAAGTATTTCTTCACACTAGGGCCAAACACTCCAGTGAACCATTCCACGAAAATGTCCTTAGTGACCCATGCCTTGGTGTTAGCCTTCCAATACACACACAAATTATTCTTGTTAACATTGTGTTTCTTGAAGGCTCTGGGATTTTCTGAGTGATACACCAGTAAAGGCTTCACTTTCAAATCACCACTGGCATTAGCACACAACATGAGAGTTAGCCTGTCTTTCATAGGCTTGTGTCCTGGCAGTGGCTTTTCCTCCTGAGTAATGAAGGTCCTGTTTGGCATTTTCTTCCAAAACAGGCCTGTTTCATCACAATTAAACACTTGTTGGGGTTCAAATTTTTCAGTGTCTACGAACCCCTTGAATTCCTGCAGAAATTTTTCAGCTGCACGTTTGTCTGAGCTGGCTGCCTCACCATGTCTCACAACACTGTGTATGCCACTATGTTTCTTAAACCTCTCAAACCAGGCATTGTCTTGACAAGATCAACTTCCTTGCCTTTTCACAAATTATCACCGTGGAAATACTATCACCCGCTATCTGTTTTTCATTGATCCACACCCCCAACAACTTCTCAACCTCATCCACTGTTTTCGATCTATTTTTCTTTAACATATCAACACCTTTTGCAACATTAGTTTCCTTGATTTCTTTTCTCTTTGCCAGGATAGAGGTGATAGTAGATGTGTTTTTGTTGTACATCCTGGCAAGCTCACTCACACGTTGGCCACTCTCATATTTTTCTACAATCTCCTCCTTCACTTCGATGGTGTTCCTCACTTTCTTTACCATAGGGGTGCCACTAGGAAGCTTCTTTGGACCCATGGTGACTTATTTCACAGTGACAATCACTAAACCACCAATAAACGCAACAAATTTATTGTGAATGTTTGAAAGAGCGCTCTGGGTAATGTTCTCTCAAGTGTAAACAACGCTAGACTGGCGTCCTGCGCGGCGAGGCGCGCAAGCGCGGGCAGGCGGACAGGTCTGGTACGGACCGATACACGAAGAAAACATTGACCGACAAAAGCGCTCGAAACACGAAATCACCGAAACACGAGAGACCACTGTAAATCCAATTAATCCATTTCAGACACCCAGAAGTAATAACAAAAAAAAATTTTTTTACATGAAATATAGATTTACATACACAGAAAACAATGAGACATGAAGAATAAAACAATAATAACATCACACTTACCTTTATTGAAGACTCTTGTTGGTGTATGAATAAAATATGTCATTACATATGCTGGGAATTGTAGTGGCAGCAGGGGAGTGTGTTTGGAGACAGGACAAGATAGTCCTTCAATATGACACTAATATCAACTCTATGGCTTATTTATCTATTACAATTGATCTAATATGACATAATAAACAATATTAATAACATAGAAACATGACACATACTCTAGAATGAATAAAATATGTCATTACATATGTCACAAGTGGTGTTGTGTTGTTGTTGGGTGTATAAAGGCCACTGAGAGCGTAAGCCTTACATAGTGGTAGTGAAGGTGACGGTGTTGTCAGTAGCCCTATATACCTCCAATAACATTGGAGGAGTTAGTTTCATGCTGTCCTTTTTCTATCGATTAATCGCTTAACTTACTTGCTACACTGTTAATGCTACACTTTATCGCTGGCTGGTGCTATAGCCTTTATCGACTCCTGCTGCTTTAGTATCGTACATATCGTAAAATCACTGAATCACTGAAGAAGGCACATTCTCCCGTTTCTCTTCCTCCTCCACTTTGGTACTTTGCTACGAGTTCTTTCTTGAATTCTATTGTGTTTCTCACCTTCTTTACCAAAGGGCTGGCACTAGGAGCTTCCTTTGGGCCCATGTTGGCTTATTTAGCAGTTGCAAGCACAAAAAAGAATGGAATATTACGAAATGTATCGTATGAACGAGTAGGGTGATGTTCACTCGCTCAGAAACAATGGCACACTTACTGTGAATGGTGTGGGGCTGCTCGGCCGCTCGTAAGCGTTTGGGACAAACGACTATTTTCAAGGCAAATGATGAACTTCAAGTCTATATTTTGATGAAAAAACGTTACAAAAATCAAAATTTACAAAATCCAACGCTTACGATAATCAAGGGTCCACTGTAGTCCTAATGTAGGGTGAGAGGTGAGTATTTATTGTAGAAAGAGGAAGAAGAAGAACAAAGAATGGAAGAAGTACAAAAGTTCACTGTAAAGGGGTTAGCTGGTGTGTTCATCTGTGTGTTTACATTCTTGGTGTGTCTCATGGCATCTAAGGGTAGGTGTTAGAAATTATTAAACTTAGTGAACAAAGTATGTCAATAATAATAATAATCGATCTGGAGTGCTCTAAATGTCATATACGTATTTGGTAGCTGACATTTAAAGCACTCCAGAGTGATTGTTATTATTAATTATTATTATATTACCATCAACATACCTTGTTCACTGAGTTTAATCATTTCTTAAGATGCCAAGAATGTAAACACACCAGCTAATTCCTTTACAGATAACTTCTTTTGTATTTCTTCCATTTTCCTCTTGTTTTTCCTCTTTAAAGTGCTGCTGTACTTCTAACTCCTGTATTATGGGGTGCACAATAAAGTACAAATATGTAGTCTTGGAGACTGAAAGCTAGAGTACTTAGTGGCTGCAGGAAGGAGACTGAGATGCTTGATGCTGAGATGCTGCACTGCCCGTTTCCATGACCCAAGTTCTTGTACGGCATACAATACCAACTCATCAGAGAGCCCATCGTAACTCCAAGTTGTTGGTAAACGAGTATGTCGCTAAGTGAGGAAAGACTGTATATATTTCTAGACAATAGTATGTGAACAAGGAAGGTGAACATGTTCACTTGTCAGTGTGTTTGTGATTGATTACTATTTCTGTACCTAATACTGTACTTCCCATTTTCAGGACTCAAGTCCAGCTAACCGGTTTTCCCTGAATCCCTTTACAAAATATTACCCTGCTCACACTCCAACAGCTCGTCAGGCCCTAAAAACCATTCTTCTCCATTCACTCCTATCTAACATGCTCACACATGCCTGCTGCATGTCCTTGCACATAAAACCTCTTTTACCCCCTCAATCCCTCCTAGGATGACCCCTACCCCTCTTCTTCCCCTCCACTATAGATTTATACACCCTTCAAGTCATCCTATTTTGCTCCATCCTCCATCCATCCATTGTAATTATCAGAACATAAAAATTACATAAAAAAAAAAAAGAGGAAAAAAGGTACAGTGGACCCCCGAGTAACGAAAAAACTTCCTCCCAGAAGCCTGCTCAAGTGCCATTACCGAACTAATTTACTCCCTTAAGGAATAATGTCACGTAGGCTAGTCTATTTCAGACCCCCAAAAATACACTTACAATATTATACTTACATAATTGTACGATTTCCGGGGTGTTCGTTACTCGGGGGACCACTGTATATCGGCAACATTTCTGCAAATAGCAGGATTCCATGTTGCGATCACATGAACATCTAGTACCAACTTCACTGCCTTATAGCTAGATAAGTACTGGCCCTAATTTTTTATTTTTTTGTCCTATTACTCACAAAAAATTGCCCTCTTTGTGTTATAGAAAAAAATAAAAATAATAAAAATCTTCGGAGTGCTAGCAGTAAAACGTAGATCAACAATTTGACAGTTAAAGGGCTAAATAAACAAATAAATCTGATAATATCCAGTAATTCATGCTGACCTCTTCCCTCACTATGTTTACAAAACAAAGGCCTACTACAGTGCTCTATTCTATATGTGGAGTCGGGTTATACTCGGGTATATATGGTAATATCCATGGTCCTGCTCAATGTGTTCCACATTATAATCACCATCTATAATCAAATTATTAAACTCCAAGCATCTCCCACTAAGGTAGGGTGACCCACTGAGAAAGGAAACACTTTTACTGTCACTTATTCAATCACATACAAAAAAATACATCTTTCACTGTGTTTGCCTTTTTTTTTTTTATTCAGAAAATATTAAAAAACATCCTTAAAGACAAGATATAAGTAAATAGTCATTTTTACTATAAAAAAAAATGTGAGCCATAGCTATTAGCCTTTAAAGCCTTCAAGATCATAAAAATTTTGTGAATCAAAATACATACTGCTTCTAAGCTTAAATAACCATAAAATATTAAATGGAATAATGAATACGTACATGAAATTTTGTTACTAGTTAGTTTTTATTGAGAAACATGTTCAAATGATGCAACTCTACTGCTGAACCTGTTTGTAAGGATATCAAAACTATGTATACAAATTATTGTCACTTGAGTTCTCTATTCATACTTTAAACATATCAATACACTTCTAGGCCTACTGCAAGTACTGATAAAATTTGAAATTTGGACACTGAATGTGATACTGGACTAATCTGTGCCCACTTTCTATCAATATGCACTTCTTAAAAAAATTATCTCGTTACATAAAAAAATATACTACTACATGGAACATCACTTACAATTCATCAAATATCTAGTCAATTATATGAAATAAAATTAATATTATTATATATATTAAATTATCATTAAAAATCAAACTAAGTAATTAACATACCATACAAACAAGTATTGTATGTAAAAATACACTTTGTGCATCAAATCTTACAAAAACTTAAAAAATCTGCAACCATGCAAAAAAACAGGGAAAAGGGCATTTACAAAATAATATTTATGCTTGCATTTACAATGTGTTATGTTATGGTGTAAAATATAACTGCAAAAATTATATTAAAACATAAAATAGTAATTCCAGAAATATTTCTAGGTGTATATCAAATTTAATACCATAGTTTGTTTTTGCAATATATACTCCACTGTGGAACCTCAGTATTTAAACTTAAGAAGCCACAGTAAAGGCCATGTTCAACTTACTTACTGATGTTCACATACATTATTCAGGTTCTAACCTAAACTCAAAAGTGCTGCCTATTTAAATTCAAAATCTCAAAGAAGCCATTCACCATAATCAATGCCAAGTTGCTACTTAATAATCAAACCAAGCAGCACATGCAAAATGACTCAAAAAGCAAACAAATGGTAATTACAAGCATGACAACTCTGGGTAGTTGAGTAAGTGGGATATGTTACTGTTCCAAATAAATAACTGTAAAATATTAATTGTACATGTAATAACATGGGTTAATACATGCCATCCAAAATTTATAAAAGGCACTTTATGGTTACTAAACCCAAAGAAGTCATTATAGGTATATCACTGTAAGAGACTTAGAATTAGGGAGCTGCATGTTGCCTTCTAAACTTCTAATTCTGAAGGAAGTTGCTGAAGATCTTTAATGCAAAATTCATTTCCATCTACATCAAAGTGCATCTCAGCCCAAATATTTCTAAGCCTATCACAAAATTAACTACATTTAGAAAATATTGTCTGCTATCATACCTCAGATTCTGTTTTTGGAGAAGGCTTATCCAATATCTGAATTTCCTTTTCTTGCATGCACAAACTTGCCAATTTATTGGGAGAGTCTCCAGTCTTGATATTCATTTTGTTTATTGTATTTTTTGTGGAAATTTTCTCGCATTCTATTCCACTGCTGCTGGTGGAACACTGCTCCTTGTTGTCACCCTAATATTTAAGGACATTATTAATGAGAGCTTCCATCCAAAAATCATTTATGAAGTATTGCTTCTCATGCTGAGTGGTAAAAATAAATTATATACAAATTCTGGTACTGTGTACAGTATATTTAACATTCTTAAATACAAAAAATGCATATGCTCAGTCTGTAAACTCTTTTGAAAGCTAGATCTTATTATCCAGTTATGTAACACAACAAAAAGAAATAATACTGTACATAATTTTTTTCATTCAAAATAGTCTTCATTGTCTTCAAGCTCGTGTTTATAAAAAAATTTAATGACTAAAGACTAAAATAAAAAAATATTAAAAAATATTAAAACACAAACACAAACCAAATGATCTACAGACTTCAGACTAAATGTTGGAGAGAATGATACCACAAAGAACTAAATGATAACTTATGGTTTTAGAATACAGTAGGGCCCCACTTATACGGAAGGTTAGGTTCCAGGCTATCACCGGAAAGCAGAATGCCATTTTTTTCCACTTATAAATGCCAAACAACAAGTTTACACTAACTTATACTATTAAGTTAGTAATAGAACTAGGCATTAAAAAACACAATAAAAAGTAAAATACATACACAGTACATTCATTACTTACCTTAAAATATTTGTAGTCTAATTAATGTAGGATGAGAGATGAGTAGTACTTATTTGTAGGAAGTCAGGTGTAGGTAGCCCTGGCTCCCCGTCCCAAACTTAATACTGTACTACAGTGGAACCTCGAGTTTCAGCCGCCCCAAGTTTCAGCCGTTTTGAGTTTCGGTCACTTTTTTTTGTCTAAATTTTGTCTTGAGTTTCGAACAGTACCTTGAGTTTCAGCTGCCGTACCAGACCTGTCCATGCCCACACAAAGCATCCCACGCATGCGTTGTGAGTCAGTCTGGCTTTGTTTCTCCTCAAGTGAACATTACCCTGTGTGTTCATCCAAACATTTCACAATAATCCATTGTTTTTTGTGCTTTTTGATTGAGTGTGACTGCTACATAATTAACCATGGGCCCATAATTAGCCATATTTATTAGTCATTTAAGTACTATATGTATTTATAATTGTTTTGGGGATGTAAAACTATATTCTTTAAATTTTTTTTTTTTTTTTTAATATTTTTGGGTGTCTGGAACGGATTAATTAGATTTACATTATTTCTTATGGGAAATATTGCTTTGACTTTCGAACAATTTGAGTTTCGGCCGAGCTTCTGGAACGGATTACGGCTGAAACTTGAGGTAACACTGTACGTATACGATATTTAAAGGAGTCTAGAGAGATAAAATACACATACAGTACACTCATTATTTACCTTAAAATATGTGTAGTCTTAATGTTGGATGAGAGGTGAGTAGTACGTATTTATTTGTAGGTAGCCGGTAGGTGTAGCCCTCCTGGGCTACACCTACCGGCTACCTACACTGCGGCCCAGAGCCATATTATTACGATCGACATACCTTGTTCACTGAATGTAATCGTTTCTAACAACTACGTTTAGATGCCGTATCATAATCGAAGGAAGAAGTAATGAATAATTCATGCCGAGTGACTAGGCCAAACGCAGATTCATACACGTTTTCTCTGGTGCTGGACCAAAGAAAACGTAATGTTTTCCCTCTACCCGGCTACCACACCTCCATAGCATATAAACATAGCATGTTTATATGCTATGTAATGTGTTTCTTATATAATTTTGAAGAAAATATCAGATGGATTAATGAAAATGTCTATATGTGTATTACCATAAAATAAGACATTTAATGTGCCCAAGAGTGAGTGATTATTATTACGTACTATTAGTATTACTATGGCGTTAAGACTAGAGGGACACTCCTAGTGATTTTAATGTGTACCTGCATGCCAGAACAGTGTGTAAGTATATTTATTTACAGGTACACAAGTATTATTATCATCAGAGCACATATAAAATATGCAATAACTTTAAAACACTTGAAATTTTGGAAAGTTTCCAGACATAATAGAGAGATGTGCTCAAAAAGAATGTAAACAAACCAGGTGGAGCGCACTGTATTAGAAAGACGGGTTACCGTATAACGAATTTTGGTCATAATTTGAAATTAACGTATTAGCGGAACGCTGTAAAGCAAGGCCCTACTGTACTGTAATAAAGAATTGGAAAGTAAGATGAACTCTGGAATTAAATATAGTACATGGAATGTACAGTCATTGTAAGAATTATGAAAGCTAGGTTATTGAAGAGACCATACCAGAGAAAAGATTTTGTTAAAGCATATGAGAGGGCCACATGTGATAAATTTAAGATCTACTGTATCTTCAAGATCCAAGGATATTAATAATACTAAATGTAGTTGTCTTTGGACCAGAAATATAATTAAGATAAATTTTCATTTATAGATCAACGTAGAAAAGAGAGAGCATGTACAGTTAACCCTTTCAGGGTCCGTGCCGTAGTTCTACGGCTTTGAGTTGGGGGTCCAAACCGTAGTTCTATGCCATGAGTTCAGCTTACTCAGATAAGCTGTGAGCAGTAAATTTGGGCCTAGATATGAGAGAATACATCTATGTGGTAAGTGTGCACCACAAAACAAATCCTGCAGCAAATAGTGCATAATGAGAGAAAAAACTGAGACCGTAATTTTTTATTAAAACAGTGACTTTGCAGTGTTTTTTGTATGCTTTTTATAGTTGTATTTGCAATTTCTTGGTATCATTTGATAGAATGAAAGATATATTACAGAAATAGAGATGATTTTGATTGGTTTTAGTACTGGAAATGGCTTGAAACTAAGCTCAAAGTAGCGGAAATGTTAATTTTTTGCCGTTGTTCAAGAGTAAACAAATGACGTCATGCGTCTAATACATGCCAGCTGGTGGGTCTAATATACGTTCACAAACGTGGTGATATTATTATTTATACAATTATTACAATATTGCATAACAGTAAATCTTCCATTTTTTGGTTTGAATAAAAATTCATTGTGAATAAAAAATCAAAATGGAATTCATTTGTAAAGACTGAAAACATAACTATTGAACAGAAGAAATGTTAGTTTAGTGCCAGGAATGCCTGCATTGTTTATTCTGCACCCTATTTTGAAATTGGAATATTTTGAACTTTGTGTTAAATTGGCTAAATTACCAATTTCCGATCACTTTATTTTGTAGTTGAAACAGTTGACTGGGCAATTTCTTGTGCTCAATCGATAGAAGTACAGTAATACTAGCAAAATAGCTAAGAATTTGGTTGACTGGAATAATGTAATTGGCCTAAAATGGGAGTCAAAGTCGGCAAAATCGAAGATGCGTAAATATGGCTGACGCATCAAAATTCGCGAGAGCATAATTTCGTCAATTTTCCATCAAATTTCGTACTTTTTGTTTTATTACCTTTAGAAAAAGATTCTCTACCATGTCATAAGTAAAAATAAAAAAAAATTTTTTTTTAAATTCTTGGACCCTGGTGCACACTGAAATTTGGCCTCTGGACCCTGAAAGGATTAAAATAAAAAATAAATTAACACAATGGCTGTCTCCCGCCAAGGCAGGGTGACCCAAAGAAAAAAACACATTCACCAACATTCGCTCAATTGCCATCTTTCCAGGAGTATGCTGACATCACAAACAGATCACCTCTTCAACTGCAACATCCCTACCTGTCCTTCAGAGTTCAGGCACTGCCTTTCCCACCCCAGGATGGTTAACCAATTTGCCTTGAATCCCTTCATAAAAGTTACCCTAATTACACCTCAATAAAAGACAAATGGAGTAACAGTTTCCACAACCTTCCAATTATATAAGATCCTTTCACCTTACCTATTATGATCAGACGGCAGATTCCTACATACTTCCTACTCTTTCTATTTTACAAAGGGGTATTGTCTAAACCAAAGAAGTGGAACATTTCCTACTTTTATAAATAAACTACAATATAGGGCACCATAGCAGAAGCAGCAATATGACAGGAATGAAGGTTGAACATTTGCTGACCAAATTTAAGATGGGAAATACAGCAACAAGAATCAGAGACAAGAAGCTAGGATGATATGATGTACAACAAAGGTAATTTCTTCCACCCAGACAAGACACACTAGCATAATGTACTGTATTAGATTACATAAAATCTTGAAAATATTTAGTTTTTTCTCCTTACCCACCACCTTCCCTCTTCACTCTTCTTTCTTTCAACAAACCGGCCATATCCCACCAAGGCGGGTGGCCCAAAAAGAAAAACAAAAGTTTCTCTTTTTAAATTTAGTAATTTATACAGAAGGGGTTACTAGCCCTTTGCTCCCGGCATTTTAGTCGTCTCTTACAACACGCATGGCTTACGGAGGAAAAATTCTGTTCCACTTCCCCATGGAGATAAGAGGAAATAAACAAGAACAAGAACTAGTAAGAAAATAGAAGAAAACCCAGAGGGGTGTATATATATGCTACACATGCATGTACATGTTTATGTGTACACACTCATCTGAGTTTTCTTTGATTTTATCTTAATAGTTCTTGTTCTTATTACCTTTCCATTCACATCCATGGGGAAGTGGAATAAGAATCTTTCCTCCGTAAGCCATGCGTGTTGTAAAAGTCAACTAAAATGCCAGGAGCAATGGGCTAGTAACCCCTTTTCCCATATAGCCTACTAAAAAGAAAAAGAAGAAAACTGTCAAAGTGGGAAGAAAGGGAGGCAGTAATTTCATGCACTGGCCAGGGAGGTATAACATCTTTTAGGAGTGAAGAAGAGCAGGATGTGAGTGTGGGGAAGGTGCGTTTAGCATTACGTAGAATGAAAGGGGGTAAAGCAGCTGGAACTGATGGGATCATGACAAATGTTAACATGGAGTTTCCGGATATGTGAGAGGGAAAAAAAAGGCGCATCCGTCTGTCATATCGCCATCGACGATGGTGTTATGGGTTTAAAAAACGAGTCCAATGTCGTCTGGCAGTGGGACCAGACACACTGGGCTCGACTTTACGAACCACAGGATCGTACCTTTTCAAATGGGTTGTGGACAGTGGATGCTCCAAATACAATGGATTCTCAGTTTTCGTTGATAATTCTTTCCAGAATGCTGTTTGAGTGCCATTACCAAATGAATTTGTTCCCATAAGGAGGAATGTAAATTAAATTAGTCGTTTCAGACCCCCAAAAATACACTTACAAAAGCACCTACAAAAATACACTTACATAATTGTTCGAGTTGGGAGCTGTACGAAAACCGAGGGTCCACTGTACTCCAAAAGTGTTTCGACAACTGCCCTTGCTGCTGAAATTTTTGGTCTTGGAGGCATTGGGTCGTCATCGTCACTTTCGGAATGCTCCGGGTGCAACATTTTAAGTTCATTGCCACGAACCATCATACCACTACCACGTTGTTGTAGGTACCACTTCATCAAGCACCGATCGAGTTCCAAGCTTTGTGGCTTCACCATCACTTTTCTTTCGGCCCTTTTTCCAGTTTTTGAGGCAGCAGAAAACTCACTTGTGTAGGCAATAATCTTATCACGAGCCTTCTTGATAAAACAGAGAATCAACTTTGCCAAATTATACTCAGCCATAAGTCACGTGTTGGACCAACCTGCATCCACGTGCAACAATATTTCCCTTTTTTTTTCTAGAGTAAGCACATTCCTGGCCCTCTTTGGTGCCATACACAAGATAGCTAGGACAAAACAAAGCAGCTCCTAGTGGCTAACCGGTACACTAAAGTGCGCGCCAATTTTGATTCAGCCTTGTGCCGTATCCGAACGGCTGTTCAGATGCTTCGGTAATAATTTTAGGATTTTGCCCTTTCCCATGGTCTGTTCGGATATTGGCGAGGTTTGGATAATGGCAGGCCGATATGCGAGGTATCACAGTATGGAAGAAATGAATGTTTTCAGATACAGTGGACCCTCGGTTTTCGTCGATAATTCTTTCCAGAATGCTGTTCGAGTGCCATTACCGAACGAATTTGTTCCCATAAGGACGAATGTAAATTAGATTAGTCATTTAAGACTCCCAAAAATT
This sequence comes from Cherax destructor, assembly GCA_009830355.1. Classification (NCBI taxonomy): domain Eukaryota; kingdom Metazoa; phylum Arthropoda; class Malacostraca; order Decapoda; family Parastacidae; genus Cherax; species Cherax destructor. Next base: position 31,023 of record WNWK01012238.1, on the reverse strand, counting down.
ACACTTACAAAAGCATTTACAAAAATACACTTACATAATTGTTCGAGTTGGGAGCTGTACGAAAACCGAATGTCCACTGAAAATGGGAATTGACTTGTCAGCGGATGGGTTTATGAAGGATGAGGTTAATCATAGAATTGATGAAGGAAAAAATTGAGTGGTGCATTGAGGTATCTGTGGAAACAAAGAACATCATCCATGGAGGCAAAGAAGGAAATGTACGAAAGTATAGTGGCACCAACACTCTTATATAGGCGTGAAGCTTGGGTTGTAAATCCTGCAGTGAGGAGGCAGCTGGAGGCAGTGGAGATGTCCTGTCTAAGGGCAATGTGTGGTGTAGATATTATGCAGATAATTTGGAGTGTGCAAATTAGGAGGAGGTGTGGAGTTACTAAAAGTATTAGTCAGAGGACTGAAGAGGGGTTGTTGAGGTGGTTTGGTCATTTAGAGAGAATGGAACAAAGTAGAATGACTTGGAGAGTGTATAAATCTGTAGGGAAAGAAAGGCAGGGTAGGGGTCGTCCTCGAAAAGGTTGGAGGGAGGGAGTAAACGAGGTTTTGTGGGCGAGGGGTTTAGACTTCCAGCAAATGTGCGTGAGCGTGTTAGATAGGAGTGAATGGAGACGAATGGTTTTTGGGACCTGATGATCCGTTGGAGTGTCAGCAGGGTGATATTTTGTGAAGGGATTCAGGAAAGGTAGGGGGTGTGTAGACCAAGTGTTTACAGTGAAACATATAGGTGAACAGTATTTGGATAAGGGTAAAGATGTTTTTGTGGCATTTATGGATTTGGAAAAGGCGTATGATAGGGTAGATAGGGGGGCAATGTGGCAGATGTTGCAGGTGTATGGAATAGGAGGAAGGTTACTGAAAGCAGTGAAGAGTTTTTATGAGGATAGTGAGGCTCAGGTTAGAGTGTGTAGGAGGGAAGGGGACTATTTCCCAGTAAAAGTGGGCCTTAGACAAGGATGTGTGATGTCACCGTGGTTGTTCAATATATTTATAGATGGGGTTGTAAGAGAAGTGAATGCGAGGGTCTTGGCAAGAGGTGTTGGGCTAAAAGATAAAGAAGCAAATACAAAGTGGAGTTGTCACAGTTGCTTTTTGCTGATGACACTGTGCTTTTGGGAGATTCTGAAGAGAAGCTGCAGAGGTTGGTGGATGAATTTGGTAGGGTGTGTAAAAGAAGAAAATTGAAAGTGAATATAGGAAAGAGTAAGGTGATGAGGATAACAAAAAGAATAGGTGACGAAAGATTGGATATCAGATTGGAGGGAGAGAGTATGGAGGAGGTGAATGTATTCAGATATTTGGGAGTGGACATGTCACGGATGGGTCTATGAAGGATGAGGTGAATCATAGAATTGATGAGGGGAAAAGGGTGAGTGGAGCACTTCGAGTCTGTGGAGACAAAGAACCTTGTCCATGGAAGTAAAGAGGGAATGTATGAGAGTATAGTTATACCAACGCTCTTATATGGGTGTGAAGCATGGGTGATGAATGTTGCAACGAGGAGAAGGCTGGAGGCAGTGGAGATGTCATGTCTGAGGTCAATGTGTGGTGTGAATATAATGCAGAAAATTCGGAGTTTGGAAATTAGGAGGAGGTGCGGGATTACCAAAACGATTGTTCAGAGAGCTGAGGAGGGGTTGTTGAGGTGGTTTGGACATGTAGAGAGAATGGAACGAGACAGAGTGACTTCGAGAGTGTATAAATCTGTAGTGGAGGGAAGGCGGGTAGGGGTCGGCCTAGGAAAGGTTGGAGGGAGGGGTAAAGGAAGTTTTGTGTGCGAGGGGCTTGGACTTCCAGCAAGCATGTGTGAGCGTATTTGATAGGAGTGAATGGAGGCATATGGTTTTTAATACTTGACGTGCTGTTGGAGTGTGAGCAAAGTAACATTTATGAAGGGATTCAGGGAAACCGGCAGGCCGGACTTGAGTTCTGGAGATGGGAAGTACAGTGCCGGCACTCTGAAGGAGGGGTGTTAATGTTGCAGTTTTATAACTGTAGTGTAAAGCACCCTTCTGGCAAGACAGTGATGGAGTGAATGATGATGAAAGTTTTTCTTTTTCGGGCCACCCTGCCTTGGTGGGAATCGGCCGATGTGTTAATAATAAAAAATAAAAAAAAAAAATTCAGGAAAACCGGTTAGCTGGACTTGTGTCCTGGAAATGGGAAGTACTTTAAAGAATGGGTTTGGGATATTGGCAGTTTGGAGTGACTATCTAAACTGTCGTATCTGGGCGCCTCTGCAAAGACAGTGATTATGTATGAGTGATAGTGAAAGTGTAGAATGATGATGAAAGATTTTTCCTTCTTTTTGGGTCACCCTGCCTTGGTGGGAGATGGCTGTGTCAAAAAAAAAAAAAAAAAAGCTTTTTAAGAGCATCTAAAATACCTTGATTAAACAGCCATGGTAAGAGATGAAACATGAGAATAAATAAAAATAATAAGTTAGGTGAGACAGTTTATTACTAGAAGTATGGTAATTCTAGATATCAGCCAAAGAAAAGGACCTGGATGTGAATGTCACATCTAACCACTCTCCTGAGGTGAATGCACAAATTGAACAACATTCTTGGCTTGCGCATAATTCGCAAATATAAGCGTTGCTTTTAACCCTTTCAGGGTCAAAAAATTAAAAAAAAAAACATTACAGTGGACCCTCGGTTAACGAATACCCCGGAAATCGTGCAATTATGTAAGTATAATTTTGTAAGTTCTTGTGGAAGTGTATTTTTGGGGGTCTGAAATAGACTAACCTACGTGAAATTTTTCCTTAAGGGAGTAAATTCGTTCGGTAATGGCACTTGAGCAGACTTCAGGAGTGAAGTTTTTACGAAACTCGGGGGTCCACTGTATTATGAAATGATAGAGAATCTTTTCCCGGTGGTAATAACACCAAAAGTACGAAATTTTATGGAAAACTTACGAAATTACGCTCTTGTGAAGTTAGCGATATCCGCGATATTTACGCATTGGCGATTTCGCCCATTTTGAACCCTATTTTTGGCCAATTCCATTGTTCCAATCCACTAAATTCATAGCTATTTCGCTAGAATTCCATTTGTTCTATCGCTTGAGTACAAGAAACCGCCCATTTACCAATTTCAACTACCCAATAAAGTGGTCAGAAATCGACAATTTGGCCAATTTCACACAAATTTCAAAATAGGGTCCAGAATAAACAAGGCAAACATTCCTGGCACAAAAAATAACATTTTCTCTGTTCATCAGTCACGTCTCCAGGCCCCTCTTATATTACTATCGCTTTCCATTTTGAATTTTTATTCTCACAAAAAATATAAGATTTACTGTTATGCAGACTACTGCATTGTTGTAAAAATGGTATAAATAATATTAGGACACTTGTGAAAGAATATTAGACTCACCAGTTGACGTGTATTGGACGCATGACGTGATTTGTTTACTCTTTAACATCGGCAAAAATCGAACATTTCCACTACTTTGAGCTCAATTTCAAGGTACAGTGGTCCCCCGCCTAATGAGCAAAATTCATTCCAGAAGCCTGCTCAAGTGCCATTACCGAACGAATTTACTTCCTTAAGAAATAATGTCACGTAGGTTAGTCTATTTCAGACCCCCAAAAATACACTTCCACAAGCACTTACAATATTATACAGTGGTACCTCGAGTTACGATATTTTTTCGTTCGAGAATGCTGTTCAAGTGCCATTACCAAACGAATTTATCCCCATAAGGAATAATGTAAAATAGACTAGTCCTTTTACACCCCCAAAAATATACAGTGGTACCTCGAGTTACGATATTTTTTCGTTCGAGAATGCTGTTCAAGTGCCATTACCAAACGAATTTATCCCCATAAGGAATAATGTAAAATAGACTAGTCCTTTTACACCCCCAAAAATATACTTACAAAAGCATTTAAAAAAATAAACTTACATAAAAGGGCGATTTTGGGGACCATTGTAACTCGAGGTACCACTGTACCTACAAAAGCATTTAAAAAAATAAGCTTACATAAAAGGGCGATTTTGGGGACCATCGTAACTCGAGGTACCACTGTACAGTGGACCCCCGAGTTTCGTAAAAACTTCACTCCTGAAGTCTGCTCAAGTGCCATTACCGAATGAATTTACCCCCTTAAGAAAAAATGTCACGTAGGTTAGTCTATTTCAGACCCCCAAAAATACTTTTCCACAAGCACTTACAATATTATACTTACATAAATGTACGATTTCCGGGGTTTACGAAACTCGGGGGTCCACTGTACTTACATAATTGTACGATTTCCGGGGTGCTCGTTAGGCGGGGGACCACTGTACTTTTCATCATAAATCCAATCAAAATCATCTCTATTTCTGTAATATATCTTCCAGTCTATCAAATGAGACCAAGAAAATGAGAATACAACCATAAATACCATATGAAAATACACTGCAAATTTGCTGTTTTAAACCAAAAACAGGGTCGGAGTCTTTTTTTCTCATGCACTGCGTGCTGCAGGATTTTTTATATACGTACTTCGCACACTGACCACGCAGACCCATTCTTTCATATGTAGGCCTACCAGCTTTCCTCCACCAGATTTGAAGGCGCTATATGTACGGCTCTCAAGCCATACATATACGGGACCGACTCTGAAATGGTTAATAAACATGAAGAAAATCTTTCAAGATACTGTTCACAAAGTCTACCACACCAACATGGAGCCTGAACCTAGACACGCACGGAGAGCTTGAGCAAGTTCAGAGGTGTGCCACCAGACTGGTTCTGGAACTGAGGGACACAAGCTGTGAGGAAAATCCAATGGAACTGAACCTCATAGCTACTGAAAGTGTAGGATGGGGATGGCATGACCATGAAACACAAGATATTCAAGGAAAATGAGTTAAACAAGAACAGACTGTAGGACAAAAGGGCATAGATGAAAGACGAACATCCAGATGAGCCATGGGAACATTAGGAATTGAACAAAAAAAATAACCTACCCTTGTAATTAACCAAAAGAAGTCAAAGAAGAAAATGCCTCTTTTTCTGCTTAGTCACCCTGCCTTGGTGGGAAATGACTGACAAGTTGAAAATCAGACTACCTTTACTAAAAAGGTACTCTACACAAAGAGATTTTACTATAAACAGGAAATGGTATAATAATGAAACTAAAGAAATAGGATGCTGGAAAGGCAAGAATCTAGAATTGAAAAAGGAAGGACAAACAATATAAGGTTGTGACAGGACTGGAGTGCTGTACTTATAGTAAAGTAAATTAAATAAAATTATGCTTTTACCAAAGGCATACTGATCACATTGATTGAAAACTTTCCAAGCTACAAAAATAAGCAAAATTTAATTTTTAGTGTAATTTTTCTTTCACTCATTAGTAATTTCTCACTAAGGCAGTGTGAAACAAAAAAAAATTGTGTGTATTTCACAATAATAAGCAGAAGTCATTTCTCACCATATTCTTCACATTGCAACCCCAGAGCTTCTGAAGTGCCTGAAATTTGGTGTCCAAGTTTGTAGATGTCTTGAGGTCTTTGTCAGTGCTACTGGAAGTCTTCACCTGTAACACAAATTTTTCTTATACAACATATACACACAACTTACACAACCTCAGGACAAACCTGCTTACTGGATTTTATACCAAAAACATGTACAGTACTTCTACTTTCTCATTTACACATACCTGCCAAGTACAGTCATCATTCTCTTTTTCACTCTCTCTCAGTGCAAGCTAGCAGCAGCAGCAGCTTCTTGTGCTCACATTAAGGTATAAGAGATACTGAGGTTGGATTCTACATGTGACCACCTCTTGAAGAATTAAGAGTTCCCCCAAGGAAGCAAACCATCATAGCTACAGATATTCTGACTACTTTAGTGTGTTAGGTATTAAGGTATATGTAGATGTATTCATCTTTAAGGAAGACAGTGCTCGAGATCATATATATACGTATGACCTTAAAAGAATCTTATGGTGACACCTTCCTCTGTCCTTGTGTCATGGTGTAACAGCAAGTGTAATAGGTCATTATTTGTGGGCCAACATTCCATCCAACACAATCAGGAATTTAATTACCAAGAAAACCCCCACAAAGAAAGTAACGCTGCTATCTATACCTTCCCACATGGGGGTGTAACAAACTCCATGTGAGAGAGAGACTAATGCCGAATTACAGAAAATATCAACATGGATGACGACTAACAAGCTTACTCTCAATACTGACAAGACCTACTTCATACAGTTTGGAAGCAAAGCCACAAATGTTCCACTTAACATAACGCTCAATGGTACACCCATCACAAGACTCACAGAGGGAAAATTCCTAGGAATCCACCTTGACAGTAGCCTTAAATTCCAAACACACATACAACAAATTTCCAAGAAAATCTCGAAGACAGTAGGCATATTATCAAAGATACACTATTATGTACCACAATCAGCTCTCCTTGCACTATATCATTCACTTATCTACCCGTATCTCACCTATGGAATCTGTGCATGGGGATCAACAACATTAAATCACCTTAGACCACTCATAACACAACAAAAGGCTGCAGTCAGAATGATAACAAATTCCCACTCTAGACAGCATACTCACCGTAAAGAACATTCATACTTACTCTTGTGCCTACTACATATATAAAACTTTACACTCTAATATAAACCCTCCGCTCAAAATTCTCCTCACCAACTTTAATAGGACCCATGACCACAACACAAGACACAGATCACTTTTTGATATACCCCGTGTTCATATCAACCTATGTAAAAATTCTATGCACATAAAGGGCCCCAGAATCTGGAATTCATTACCAGTAAATATTAAGATAATCTTGTCTGAAAATCAATTTAAGACTCAACTCAAAAACCACCTACTCACCCAAAACTAAATGATCATACTATAAACTACTTTGAAAAATGCTCATTATTACTTTCCTATAGGATAATCTCAATTTTTAATAATATGTTACCCCCTACTCAATCAAAACTAAATACTCATATTATAAGTTAATGTCAAAAATGCTCAATGTTATTTTCCTTAAGATAATCTCAATTCCATATTACCATTCGAGAATCTAAACACCTGTAACAATCTAATATCATCATATAATAATTTAAACAGTAAAATTTCATCATATTGTAATTTTGAAAACAATTTTTAACTAGAATAAACTCAATAAATTTCTCTAATATTAAGTACATAATCTTTAAGTTATTAGATTAAGCTGCCCCTAATGCCATGGCATGTCAGTGGCTCTCCTTGCACTCAATTTACATTGTAACTACCATTACCTATGTAATCTGCAATCTGCAATGAAATAAAATTTACTTTACTTTACTTTACTAGATAATTGGGGTAATACCAGGGAACACAAGTACACAAAATGAAGAATTACACATATATGAAGAGACAGTAGAAACTTTAATGCAAGGGTCTTGCAGTGCAGATAAAACATGATTCCAGGAATAAAATGATGCCTGAACCAGTCAATAAATAATTCCTCTGTCATCCATGTTGACTTGTTTGACTGCCAAATAACAGGCAAAGTGGTTTTGTTTTTTTGTTTTAAGGCACAGGGATTCTTTAAGCGATAAATAAGCATGGGTCAGCATTTGGGCACCTATTGCATTAGCGCACAGCAGCAAATGAAAGAGACCCGAGGTGCATTGGAGGGGAACTTGCCTGCCTGTGCGGAGGTGAAGGCCATGTTGGAGTGCAAGATGGAAACGGGTAGAGCCACCACAAAAGGCGGCGATCTTTGTAGCAAAAGGTGGAAATAGATACAAACAATGAATCGCAAACAGACGGAAAGACAGTACCTGGAGACGCGAAATGTGGTCTACTTAACATTTTTCTTTCTTTCAACAGATCGGCCGTTTCCCACCGAGGCAGGGTGGCCCAAAAGGAAAAACAAAAGTTTCTCCTTTTACATTTAGTAATACATACAGGAGAAGGGGTTACTAGCCCCTTGCTCCTGGCATTTTAGTCTCCTCTTACGACATGCATGGCTTACGGAGGAAGAATTCTGTTTCACTTCCCCATGGACATAAGAGGAAATAAGAACAAGAACTAGTAAGAAAATAGAAGAAAACCCAGAGGGGTGTGTATATATATGTTTGTACATGAATGTGTAGTGTGACCTAAGTGTAAGTAGAAGTAGCAAGATGTACCTGAAATCTTGCATGTTTATGAGACAGAAAAAAGACACCAACAATCCTACCATCATGTAAAACAATTACAGGCTTTCGTTTTACACTCACTTGGCAGGACAGTAGTACCTCCCTGGGTGGTTGCTGTCTACCAACCTATTACCTATATATAACATCATATTTAAAGGCTGTAATATACTGTATGCTCCAAGAATAATGATAAACAATAATAATATAACTAGGTAATTCATGTTTAAGAATAATAGAAGCTATCTGCAAAATGTCCTTCAGTAAAAATGTTGCATAATCAAATCACATAGTTTATGAAGTAAGCAAATTCCAGAATTTAATTATATATGTACAGTCAACCCTCCGTTTTCGTGTATCTCTGTTTTCATGTGTTTCAGTTTTCGTGCAGTTTTTTCGGGAAAATTTTACCTCCGTTTTCGGTGATTACCTGCATTTTCGTTCATGGTACGGAACCCTGTCCAGTGCCCAGCTCACATACAAAGCCCGCAAGCCCGCCTCCCATGCACATTCTCAGGCAGTATAGCATTGTTTCTGGTTGAGTGAACATTATCCTGCGAGTTCATACAAAACATTTCTTAACAATCCATTGTTTTTGGCCCTTGATTATTGTGTGTGACTGCTAAATAAGCCACCACGGGCCCAAAGAAAGCTCCTAGTGTCAGTCCTTTTGTAAAGAAAGTGAGGAACACCATAGAATTAAAGAAAGAAATCGTAGCAAAGTGGTGAGAGGCAGTGGTGGTGAGAGGCAGTGGTGATGAGAGGCAGTGGTGCTTGTTTGTTGGTTGAGGCAGTGTTAGAGGCAGTGGTGATGAAAGGCAGTGGAGGTAAGAGGCAGTCTTAATGTAGAGTGAGATGTGAGTAAACAAGATTAAATGAATAAACGAGAGAGAATGAGAGTGTAGAAGTTTCGGGAGTTTTGTCAACAAACCAGTTGTTGTTGTTGCTGCTGCTGCTGTTGTTACCAGCCAGCCTGGACAGGAATGATTTCTGTTCACTCCTTGAAGCGACTGGAAAGAAGCAGTGGTAGAGGCAGTGATGAGAGGCAGTGGTGATGAAAGGCAGTGGTGGTGAGAGGCAGTGTTGATGAGAGGCAGTGTAGATGAGAGGCAGTGTTGATGAGAGGCAGTGGTGGTGAGAGGCAGTGGTGGTGAGAGGCAGTGGTGGTGAGAGGCAGTGGTGATGAGAGGCAGTGGTGGTGAGAGGCAGTGGTGGTGAGAGGCAGTGGTGGTGAGAGGAAGTGGTGGTGAGAGGCAGTGGTGGTAGAGTGAGAGGTGAGTAAACAAGATTAAATGAATAAACGAGAGAGAATGAGAGTGTAGAAGGTTCGGGAGTTTTGTAAACAAACCAGTTGTTGTTGTTGCTGCTGCTGTTACCAGCCAGCCTGGACAGGAATGATTTCTGTTCACTCCTTGAAGCGACTGGAAAGAAGTGATCTAATGCAGTTAGCATTACAAACTCCGTTTTCTCTTATACTAATGCGTCTGAAGGAGGAAAGAATAGGAAGATGTTTTCATAGCTGGACCGAGTATGCCCGCCACCACATTCGTAATGACACACATATTTTATTCATTCTAGAGTGTATATTAGGTTTTTATGTTATTTATATTGTTTATTATGTCATATTAGATGAATTGTGATAGATAAATAAGCCATAGAGCTGATATTAGTGTCAAATTGAAGCATTTTGTCCTGCCTCCCAACAATAAACTTGCCTCCCTCTCTCCTCCTCTCCATTTTCCATACACCAACAAGAGTTGCCAATAAAAGTAAGTGTTATGTTAAATGTTCATTTATACATGTTATTAGTGCTTTATATTTATTTGTTATTCTTTTCTGCATATAAATCTATATTTAATCTCTAAAAAATTATTTTTTGTTAATACTCCTTGGTGTCTGAAACGGATTAATTGAATTTACATTATTTCTTATGGGGAAAATGGCTTCAGTTTTCGTTGATTTCAGTTTTAGTCGATCCCTCTTGAATGGATTAAACACGAAAACCGAGGGTCCACTGTATACCTCTGCTTTTGTAACCTAAATGAGTGTTCGTCCTTTCTTATGTTCTTAAATACTTAAAATATTGGCTACTTACACCCACCTCCAAAGGTCGGTAGTCAGCACGCGTCTCCATAGAGAGAAAAGCATATTTCTTGTCTGCATTTTTATCAGAGGAGGACTCAGTTGGCCGCAGAGGAAGAGGGCGATGTGTTTTAATTGTCATACCTACAAAAACATAGAATACAACATACAGTGGTACCCCGGTTTACGATGGTCCCCAAACTCACCCTTTTATGTAAGTTTATTTTTTTAAATGCTTTTGTAAGTGTAATTTTGGGGGTCTAAAAGGACTAGTCTATTTTACAACTTTTCTTAAGGAGATAAATTCGTTTGGTAATGGCACTTGAACAGCATTCTGGAATGAAAAAATATCGTAAACCGGGGTACCACTGTACAGTATACTAAAAATACAATAATCCACATGTAACTTTACCAGTCATTCTTATTCTACAAATTATGGAAAACTGATGAAAGACAATGAACAGAGAAGGAAATCCCGCTCCTCAATGAGTAGATACGTATGTGATTTTGTAGAAAATGACTGCTAATCAGATTTTTAATATGATGCAGGAATAGACAGCATGTTAATCGTATCAGTAAATGATTATGCAAATGAAGATTATCAGATTCATGGGGGCAGTACTAAACCCCCTAAAAAGTCATACAGTGCCTGAGAAAGAGGGGACATCAAGTTTGATCCAAGAAAGGAGAGGGTAGCTCCATTTCCTTTTATCAAGAGCCCTTCAACATCAAAATAGACCCCTTGAGGGGCACATGGAGAACACTGGAAAGAGCACTCCTTTTGCTATGAACAAAATGCATTGGAACTGGTAATATTTATCTTAGGTTACTGCATTTGATATTAACCCTTTTGGGGTCAGTGCCGTACTAGTACGTTTTATGAGCAGGGGTTGGTGCCGTACTAGTACGCGTAAATTCTAGCAGCCTCAAATTAAGCGGGAAATGGCAGATAGGCCTACATATGAAAGAATAGGTCTATGTGGTCAGTGTGCGCAGTATAAAAAAATCCTGCAGCACACACTGCATAATGAGAAAAAAAACTCTGACCGTTTTTTTTTGTTTAAAACAGCGACTTTGCAGTCTATTTTCGTATGGTATTTATTGATGTATTCTCGTTTTCTTGGTCTCATTTGATAGACTGGAAGATATATTACAGAAATAGAGATGATTTTGATTGGTTTGACAATGACAAGTACCTTGAAATTGAGCTCAAAGTAGCGAAAATGTTTGATTTTTGACGATGTTCAAGAGTAAACAAATCACACCATGCGTCCAATACACATCAACTGGCGAGTCTAATATTCATGCACAAGTGCTCTGATATTATTTATACCATTTTTACAATGATGCAGTTGTATACATAACAGTAAATCTTCTATTTTTTGTGAGAATAAAAATTCAAAATGAAAAGCAAAAGTAATGTAAGAGGGGCCTGGAGACGTGACTAATGAACAGAGATGTTATTTTAGTGCCAGGAATGTCTGCCTTGTTTATTCTGGACCCTATTTTGAAAATGTCATCGTTTGAAATTTGTGTGAAATTGGCCAAATTGCCATTTTTTGACCACTATTTTGGGTAGTTGAAATTGGTAAATAGGCGGTTTCTTGTACTCAATCGATAGAAGAAATGGAGTTCTAGCGAAATAGCTATAATTTTAGTAGACTGAAACATTGGAATTTGCCGAAAATAGAGCTCAAAGTGGGCGAAATCGCCGATGCGTAAATGTCATCGATACCGCTAACTTCGCGGAAGCATAATTCCGTTAGTTTTCGATCAAATTTCATAATTTTGGTGGCGTTATGATCGGAAAAAGATTCTCTATCATTTCATAAGAAATTTTTTTTTTTTTTTTTTTTTCAAAAAAATTTTCGACCCTTAGAACATGTTTCCGAGAAGGCCTGTCGACCCCCAAAGGGTTAATGGTTGCTACTCTTCTTCAAATATTATTTGTCGATAACGTGTAAAAAAAAATGTTCAAAATTCAGAAGCTAGTGGCAGATACATTTTAATGCCAGTTTCCAAGCAAGTCTTACATATGACATTGCAAACAAAATTTTTAGCCACTTTTTAAAGAGGGGCTTCAGGTATGGGTGGATTAACATATAAGGGCAAAACAGACAGTTACCCCAGCCCCCCCAGATGAGGGGGGCCTCAAACATCCACTGAATGTAAAAATATTTTACTACAGCAGAACCCCCATATCCACTGATTCGGTATCCGCGGTTTCAGTATCCATGGTTTACTGTGACCCAAAAATACCTCCTAATTTTGCATAGTAATGGCCCCAAAGTGCAAAAGAAGAAAAGCTGGCAGTTCTTCAAAGCCTAAGAGAAACCATGAAGTGCTTCCCATCAGTGAAAAAGTGATAATTCTCCACTTATTGTGCATAATTTTTATCAATTAAACTTTATAATAAGTTATGTATAAGACTAATATGTAGGGTTTGCTACTATCTGTTGTTTCTGTATCCACAGCAGGTCCTTGGAACGTATTCTCTGCAGATATGGGGGTCCTACTGTACTTTTTTTTTTTTAACACATCAGCCATTTTCCACAATGGCAGGATGACCCGAGAAAGAGGAAACACTTTCATTATCATCCACTCCATCAATGTCAACAGCACGTCAAGTCATAAAAATCATTTGCCTCCAGTCGCTCCTAACTAAAATGCTCAAGCACACTTGCTGGAAGTCCAAACCCCTTGCACACAAAACCTCCTTTACCCCCTCCCTCCAACCTTTCCTAGGCTGACCCCCTACCCTGCCTTCCTTCCACTACAGTTTTATATGCTCTCCAAGTCATTCTATTTTGTTCCATCCTCTCTAAATGTCTGAACCACCTCAACAACCCCTCCTCAGTCCTCTGGATAATACTTTTAGCAAGCCCACACCTTCTCCTAATTTCCAAACTATGGATTCTCTGCATCATATTCACACCACACATTGCCCTCAGACACATCTCCACTGCCTCCAGCCTTCTCCTTGTTGCAACATTCACCACCCATGCTTCACACCCATATAAGAGCATTGGTATAACTATACTCTAATACATTCCCCTCTTTGCTTCCATGGATAATGTTCTTTGTCTCCACAGATTCATCAGTTCACCACTCACCTTTTCTCCCCTCGTCAATTCTACGATTCCACCTCATCTTTCATAGACCCATCTGCTGACAAGTCCACTTCCAAATATCTAAATACATTCACTTCCTCCATACTCCCTCCCTCCAATATGATATCCAATCTTTCATTACCTAATTTTTTTGTTATCCTCATCACCTTACTCTTTCCTATGTTCACTTTTAATTTCCTTATTTTACATACCCTACCAAATTCCTCCACCAACCTCTACAACTTTTCAGAATCTCCCAAAAGCACAGTGTCCTCAGCAAAAAGCAACTGTGACAACTACCACTTTGTGTTAGATTCCTTATCTTTTAATCCCACACCTCTTGTCAACACCCAAGCATTCACTTCTTTTACAACCCCATCTATAAATATATTGAACAACCATGGTGACATCACACATCCCTGTCTAAGGCCTACTTTTACTGGGAAATGATCTCCCTCTCTCCTACATACTCTAACCTGAGCCTCACTATCCTCATAAACACTCTTCACTTCTTTCAGTAACCTAATACATCTGCCACACTGCCCCCACTATCATACACCTTTTCCAAATCCATAAATTCAACAAAAATCTTTTTACCCTTATCTAAATACTGTTCACCTGTATGTTTCACTGTAAACACTTGGTCTACACACCCCCTACCCTTCCTAAAGCCTCCTTATTCATCTGTGATCTTGCTCTCTGCCTTAATCTTAATTCTTTCAATGATAATTCTACCATACACTTTACCAGGTATACTCAACAGGCTTATTCGCCTATAAATTTTACACTCTCTTTTGTCCCCTTTGCCTTTATACAAAGGAACTATGTATGCTCTCTGTCAATCCCTAGGTACCTTACCCTCTTCCATACATTTATTAAATAAAAGCACCAACCACTTCAAAACTATATCCCTACCTGCTTTTAACATTTCTGTCTTTATCCTATTAATCCCAGCTGCTTTACCCACTTTCTATCCACTGCCTCATGTACCTCCCCCATACTCATAACTGGCTCTTCCTCACTCCTACAAGATATTATACCTCCCTTCCCATTGCATGAAATCACAGCTTCCCTGTCTCCATCAACATTAAACAGTTCCTCAAAATATTTCCTCCATCTTAAAATATACCCCTGACTCTCTATCTAATAACTTTCTTCTCCTATTTTTAACTGTCAAATCCATTCATTCCTTAGGCTTTCTCAACTTATTAATCTCACTCCAAAACTTTTTCTTATTCTCAACAAAATTTGTTTATAGCATCTCGCCCACTCTCTCATTGCTCTCCTTTTATATTCCTTCACCACTCTCTTAACCTTTCTCTTTCTCTCCATATACTCCTCCCTCCTTGTATCACTTCTACTTTGTAAAAACCTCTCATATGATAACTTTTTCTCTTACTATTTTCTTTACCTCATCATTCCACCAAATGCTCTTCTTCCCTCCTGCACCCACTTTCCTGTAACCACAAACTTCTGCTGAACACTAACACGTCATTCTTAAATCTATCCCATACCTCTTCAACCTCATGGCCTATACTCTCACTAGCCCATCTTTCTTCCAATAGTTGTTTATATCTTACCCTAACTGCCTCCTCCTTTAGTTTATAAACCTTCACCTCTCTCTTACTTGCTGATTCCATTCTCTTTGTATGCCATGTACCTTTTACTGTAGCTACAACTAAATAATGATCTGATATATATGTGGTCCCTCTATAAACATGCACATCCTGAAGTCTACCCATCAGTCTTTTATCTACCAATACATAGTATGGTGGTACCAACACTCTTATATGGGTGTGAAGCTTGGGTTGTAAATGCTGCAGCAAGGAAGCGGCTGGAGTCAGTGGAGATGTCTGTCTAAGGGCAATGTGTGGTGTAAATATTATGCAGAGAATTCAGAGTGTGGAAATTAGGAGAAGGTGTGGAGTTACTAAAAGTATTAGTCAGAGGGCTGAAGAGGGGTTGTTGAGGTGGTTTGGTCATTTAGAGAGAATGGATCAAAGTAGAATGACTTGGAGAGCATATAAATCTGTAAGGGAAGGAAGGCAGGGTAGGGGTTGTCCTCGAAAAGGTTAGAGGGAGGGGATAAAGGAGGTTTTGTGGGCGAGGGGCTTGGACTTCCAGCAAGCGTACATGAGTGTGTTAGATAGGAGTGAATGGAGACAAATGGTTTTTGGGATCTGACGAGCTGTTGGAGTGTGAGCAAGGTAATATTTTGTGAAGGGATTCAGGGAAACCGGTTAGCCGGACTTGAGCCCTGGAAATGAGAAGTACAATGCCTGCACTTTAAAGGAGGGGTTTTGGGATATTGGCAGTTTGGAGGGACTTCTAAACTGTCGTATCTGAGCACCTCTGCAAAGACAGTGATTATGTATGAGTGAGATGAAAGTGTTGAATGATGATGAAAGTTTCTTTCTTTTTGAGGATTTTCTTTCTTTTTGGGTCACCCTGCCTTGGTGGGAGACGGCCAACGTGTTAAAAGAACATAGTCCAACAAACTACTGTCATTACGCCTTATATCATATCTTGTATACTTATTTATCCTTTTTTTCTTAAAATATGTATTACCTATTATCAAACCCCTTTCTATATAAAGTTCAATCAAAGGCCCCCATTATCATTTACACCTGGCACCCCAAACTTACCTGCCACACCCTCTCTAACCATTTCTCCCACTTTAGCATTTAGGTCCCCTACCAAAATTACTTCTCACTTGGTTCAAAAGTTCCTAAACACTCGCTTAACATCTCCCAAAATTCTCTCTCTCTTCTACACTCCTAATAAAAAAAATGTCATTCTTATTGTAAAATTGTGTAATTTTTTAAACACATCAGGCCTCTAGCATAAAGACCCTGGTTAACCTGGGTGTCAACAGGTAACTTCACCTCAGGCTGGGCTAGAGAGGTAGATAAACCTTCAAAACAATCATGTGGCCCAAAGGTGCAAAACACTCACTATTCATCAATATAAATATGAGACATACAGTACTGTATATGTATTGCCCCATGACTCCCATCTACTTTTAATTCACCAATGGTTCCAGGCATATTCCTCATTAAGGAATATATTGTTCCATATCACTATAACAGAAAAAATAAATTTGTTTCAGACACCTTCAAACTTGCCAATCAAATTTTTTACTATTAGTCGTTACCTGAAGCATATGAAGAGAGAGGAGGGTTAATCTGGGTATAATGAACAAAGTTGGATGTAGCTGAGGTTGATTAGCTGACACCTGTAGGATACTTAAAATCGCTTTCTGGAGTTAATGCCCCAGTGACAATAAAAAGCCACATTTACTTACCAAATTGTACCAAACAGAAATTCCCAACAAAGATATAATCAAACGCTTTTTTAGGAACATGAAATTCTACTACTAACCAGTCCGGTAATATTTTACTGAAAAATTTCAACACTGCATGAATGGTGGTTAGTATTTAACCCTTTGGGGGTCTACAGGCCTTCTCAGGAAAGTGTTCCTGGGGTCGAAAATTTTTTGGAAAAAAAAAAAATAAAAAATTTCTTATGAAATGATAAGAGAATCTTTTTCCGATCATAACGCCACCAAAATTATGAAATTTGATGGAAAACTAACGAAATTATGCTTTTGCGAAGTTATCGGTATCTATGACACTGATGCATCGGCGATTTCACCCACTTCGAGCCCTATTTTCGACAAATTCCAATCTTTCAGTCTCCTAAAATTATAGCTATTTCGCTAGAACTCCATTTCTTCTATCGAATGAGTAGAAGAAACTGCCTATTTACCAATTTCATCTACCCAAAATAGTGGTCAGAAAATGGCAATTTTCCAATTTCACACAAATTTCAAACGATGCCAATTTCAAAATAGGGTCCAGAGTAAACAAGGCAGACATTCCTGGCATTAAAATAACATGTTCTCTGTTCATTAGCCACGTCTCCACGCCCCTGTTCCATTACTTTTGCTTTCCATTTTGAATTTTTATTCTCACAAAAAATAGAAGATTTACTGTTAAGTATACAACTGCATCATTGTAAAAATGGTATAAATAATATCAGAGCACTTGTGCATGAATATAAGACTCGCCAGTTGATGTGTATTGGACGCATGGTGTGATTTGTTTACTCTTGAACATCGTCAAAAATCGGACATTTTCGCTACTTTGAGCTCAATTTCAAGGTACTTGTCATTGTCATACCAATCAAAATCATCTCTATTTCTGTAATATATCTTCCATTCTATCAAATGAGACCAAGAAAACGAGAATACATCAATAAATACCATACGAAAATCGACTTCAAAGTCGCTGTTTTAATAGAAAAAAACGGTCAGTTTTTTTTCTCTCATTATGTAGTGTGTACTGCAGGATTTTTTTATACTGCGCACACTGACCACACAGACCCATTCTTTCATATGTATGCCTACCAGATGTTTTCTGCTTAATTTGAGGCCGCTAGAATTTGGGCATACTAGTACGGCACCAACCCCTGCTCGTAAAACGTACTAGTACGGCACCGACCCCGAAAGGGTTAATGATGAAGATAAATTATAATTATAATACAGTATTCATGAAGTATTAATCTACCCTTAACTTACCTGTTTTCATGGACATTAAAACTGGACCTTTGGTAGTGCCTGCAAACCATTCTTCAGCAGTTAGTGCTGGTGTTGGGGAAGCCGTGTCAGGAAACAAGTCTGGCTGAAACTGATCGCTCTGAAAAAATCAAGCAAATATACAAGAAAATAATTCTGACTGACATTTGTGTTTTTTTTTTTTTTTTTGGGTTGGGGGTTAAGTACAGTGGACCCCCGGTGTTCATCCTGCTCGAAACTCGCCCTTTTATGTAAGTGTATTTTTTTTAAATGCTTTTATAAGTGTATTTTTGGGGGTCTAAAAGGACTAGTCTACTTTACATTATTCCTTATGGGAATAAATTTGTTTGGTAATGGCACTTGAACAGCATTCTGGAACGAAAAAATAACGAAAACCAGGGGTCCACTGTAATTCCTATTATAATAATCGATTTGAATTGAAGGTGAGCTCCAGCTCTTGGTCCCACCTCTCACCTTATGACTGCGATTGAGCATTGTTCTGTTTGTGAGCTCCTTTATGATGTCTGCCTCCACAGTATTATTGCTTAACTCATTCTACTCAGGACTGCCAACATATGTCACAGGACATATGACACAACATATGTCTTCTCTCACCCAAATCCAGTCATACTGGCCAACACTGTTAATGCCAAATTACAGAAAATATCAACATGGATGACGACAAACAAGCTTACTCTCAATACTGACAAGACCTACTTCATTCAGTTTGGAAACAAAGCCACAAATGTTCCACTTAACATAACGCTCAATGGTTCACCCATCACAAGACTCACAGAGGGAAAATTCCTAGGAATCCACCTTGACAATAGTCTTAAATTCCAAACACACATACAACATATTTCCAAGAAAATCTCAAAGACAGTAGGCATATTATCAAAGATACACTATTATGTGCCACAATCAGCTCTCATTGCACTATATCATTCACTTATCTACCCTTATCTCACCTATGGAATCTGTGCATGGGGCTCAACAACATTAAATCACCTTAGACCACTCATAACCCAGCAAAAGGCTGCAGTCAGGTTGATAACAAATTCCCACTCTAGACAACATACTCCAATATTCAAAACTCTAAAACTACTCACCATAGAAAACATTCACACCTATTCATGTGCCTATTACATACACAAAACTCTACATGCTAATATCAACCCTCCGCTCAAAATTCTCCTCAACAACTTTAATAGGTCCCACGGCCACAACACAAGACACAGATCACTTTTTGACATACCCAGAGTCCATACCAACCAATGTAAAAATTCTATGCACATAAAGGGCCCCAGAATCTGGAATTCATTACCAGTAAATATTAAGTTAACCTTGTCTGAAAATCAATTTAAGACTCTTCTCAAAAATCACCTACTCACCCTAAACTAAATACTCATACTGTAAACTACTTTCAAAAATGCTCAATGTTATTTTCCTTAAGATAATCTCAATTTTATATTATCATCCGCCTAAACACTTGTTACAATTTAATATCATCATAATGTCATTTTAACAGTATAATATCATCATATTGTAATTTGAAATAAAATATATAACTAGAATAAACTCAATCAATTTCTCTAGTATTATGTACATAGTACAGTGGTACCTCGAGTTACGATGGTCTCCAAAATCGCCCTTTTATGTAAGTTTATTTTTTTAAATGCTTTTGTAAGTATATTTTTGGGGGTGTAAAAGGACTAGTCTATTTTACATTATTCCTTATGGGGATAAATTCGTTTGGTAATGGCACTTGAACAGCATTCTTGAACGAAAAAATATCGTAACTCGAGGTACCACTGTATATAAGTCATTAGATTAAGCTGCCCCTAATGCCATGGCATGCCAGTGGCTCTCCTTGCATTTCACTTTTATGATTGTAACTACCAATATATATGTATACTTGCAAAGAAATAAAAAATTTATTTTAAGTGCTTTTCGCATTAGATTTAGTGTTTTTCAAATTTATCTAGCGCATGGTTTTATGAAATCGTGCGGACTCACTTTTTAGCATTTTTTGAGTTGATTTAGCGCATTTCTGCAATATAATATTTTTCGAAACCAAGCTAAGTACAGTGGTCCCTCGGTTTTCGCCGAAAATTCGTTCCAGAATGCTGCTCAAGTGCCATTACCGAACGAATTTACTTAAGAAATAATGTCACGTAGGTTAGTCTATTTCAGACCCCCAAAAATACACTTGCAACAGCACTTACGAAAATACACTTACATAAATGTTCGAGTTTGGAGATGACCGAAAACCGAGGGACCACTGTACAGTGGACCCCCGGTGTTCGTTATGCTCCAAACTCGAACAATTATGTAAGTGTATTTTTGTAAGTGCTTTTGTAAGTGTATTTTTGGGGGTCTAAAGGGACTAGTCTAATTTACATTATTCCTTATGGGAATAAATTCGTTTGGTAAAGGCACTTGAACAGCATTCTCGAACGAATAAATTACGAAAACCGGACATAATTTGTTCCAGAATGCTGTTCTAGTGCCGTTACCGAACAAATTTGTTCCCATAAGGACAAATGTAAATTAGATTAGTCCGTTTCAGACCCCAAAAAAATACACTTACATAATTGTTCGAGTTGGGAGCAGTACGATTTCCGGGGGTCCACTGTATAGGTAATAAACAAGAACCTAAATAAAAGTAAGGAGAAACAATAAATTTTTTTTTTTTTTTTTTTTAACACATCGGCCGATTCCCACCAAGGCAGGGTGGCCCGAAAAAGAAAAACTTTCATCATCATTCACTCCATCACTGTCTTGCCAGAGGGGTGCTTTACACTACAGTTATAAAACTGCAACATTAACACCCCTTCTTCAGAGTGCCGGCACTGTACTTCCTATCTCCAGAACTCAAGTCCGGCCTGCCGGTTTCCCTGAATCCCTTCATAAATGTTACTTTGCTCACACTCCAACAGCACGTCAAGTATTAAAAACCATATGCCTCCATTCACTCCTATCAAATACGCTCACACATGCTTGCTGGAAGTCCAAGCCCTCGCACACAAAACTTCCTTTACCCTCCCTCCAACCTTTCCTAGGCCGCCCCCTACCCCGCCTTCCCTCCACTACAGATTTATACACTCTTGAAGTCACTCTGTCTCGTTCCATTCTCTCTACATGTCCAAACCACCTCAACAACCCTCCTCAGCTCTTTGGACAATCGTTTTGGTAATCCCACACCTCCTCCTAATTTCCAAACTCCGAATTCTCTGCATTTTATTCACACCACACATTGACCTCAGACATGACATCTCCACTGCCTCCAGCCTTCTCCTCGTTGCAACATTCATCACCCATGCTTCACACCCATATAACAGCGTTGGTATAACTATACTCTCATACATTCCCTCTTTACTTCCATGGACAAGGTTCTTTGTCTCCACAGACTCCAAGTGCTCCACTCACCCTTTTCCCTCATCAATTCTATGATTCACCTCATCCTTCATAGACCCATCTGCTGACATGTCCACTCCCAAATATCTGAATACATTCACCTCCTCCATACTCTCTCCCTCCAATCTGATATCCAATCTTTCGTCACCTATTCTTTTTGTTATCCTCATCACCTTACTCTTTCCTATATTCACTTTCAATTTTCTTCTTTTACACACCCTACCAAATTCATCCACCAACCTCTGCAACTTCTCTTCAGAATCTCCCAAAAGCACAGTGTCATCAGCAAAAAGCAACTGTGACAACTCCCACTTTGTATTTGCTTCTTTATCTTTTAGCCCAACACCTCTTGCCAAGACCTCGCATTCACTTCTCTTACAACCCCATCTATAAATATATTGAACAACCACGGTGACATCACACATCCTTGTCTAAGGCCCACTTTTACTGGGAAATAGTCCCTTCCCTCCTACACACTCTAACCTGAGCCTCACTATCCTCATAAAAACTCTTCACTGCTTTCAGTAACCTTCCTCCTATTCCATACACCTGCAACATCTGCCACATTGCCCCCTATCTACCCTATCATACGCCTTTTCCAAATCCATAAATGCCACAAAAAACCTCTTTACCCTTATCCAAATACTGTTCACCTATATGTTTCACTGTAAACACTTGGTCTACACACCCCCTACCTTTCCTAAAGCCCCTTGTTCATCTGCTATCCTGCTTTCTGTCTTACTCTTAATTCTTTCAATAATAACTCTACCATACACTTTACCAGGTACACTCAACAGACTTATGCCCCTATAATTTTGCACTCTCTTTTGTCCCTTTGCCTTTATACAAAGGAACAATACACGCTCTCTGCCAATCCCTAGGTACCTTACCCTCTTCCATACATTTATTAAATAATAGCACCAACCACTCCAAAACTATATCCCCATCTGCTTTTAACATTTCTATCTTTATCCCATCAATCCCAGCTGCCTTACCCCTTTCATTTTACCCACTGCCTCACGAACTTCCCTACACCCACAACTGGCTCTTCCACACTCCTACAAGATGTTATTCCTCCTTGCCCTACACACGAAATCACAGCTTCCCTGTCTTCATCAACATTTAACAACTCCTCAAAATATTCTCTCCATCTTCCCGATACCTCTAACTCTCCATTTAATAACTCTCCTCTCCTATTTTTAACTGTCAAATCCATTTGTTCTCTAGGCTTCCTCAACTTATTAATCTCATTCCAAAACTTTTCTTATTTTCAACAAAATTTGCTGATAACATCTCACCCACTCTCTCATCTGCTCTCTTTTACATTGCTTCACCACTCTTTTAACTTCTCTTTTCTCTCCATATACTCTTCCCTCCTTGCATCACTTCTACTTTGTAAAAACCTCTCATATGCTAACTTTTCTCCCTTACTACTCTCTTTACATCATCATTCCACCAATCGCTCCTCTTCCCTCCCGCACCCACTCGCCTGTAACCACAAACTTCTGCTGAACACTCTAACACTACATTTTTAAATCTACCCCATACATCTTCGACCCCATTGCCTACACTCTCACTAGCCCATCTATCCTCCAATAGTTGTTTATATCTTACCCTAACTGCCTCCTCTTTTAGTTTATAAACCTTCACCTCTCTCTTACTTACTGATTGTATTTTCCTTGTATCCCATCTACCTTTTACTCCCACTGTAGCTATAACTAAAAGTGATCTGATATATCTGTGGCCCTCTATAAACATGTACATCCTGAAGTCTACTCAACAGTCTTTTATCTACCAATACATAGTCCAACAAACTACTGTCATTACGCCCTACATCATATCTTGTATACTTATTTATCCTCTTTTTCTTAAAATATGTATTACCTATAACTAAACCCTTTCTATACAAAGTTCAATCAAAGGGCTCCCATTATCATTTACACCTGGCACCCTAAACTTACCTACTACACCCTCTCTGCATGTTTCTCCCACTTTAGCATTTAGGTCCCCTACCACAATTACTCTCTCATTTGGTTCAAAAGTTCCTATACATTCGCTTAACATCTCCCAAAATCTCTCTCTCCTCTACACTCCTCTCTTCTCCAGGTGCATACACGCTTATTATGACCCACTTTTCGCATCCGACCCTTATTTTAATCCACATAATCCTTGAATTTACACATTCATATTCCCTCTTTTCCTTCCATAACTGATCCTTCAACATTATTGCTACCCTTCCTTAGCTCTAACTCTCTCAGATACTCCTGACTTAATCCCATTTATTTCTCCCCACTGAAACTCGCCTACCCCTTCAGCTTTGTTTCGCTTAGGGCCAGGACATCCAACTTCTTTTCATTCATAACATCGGCAATCATCTCTTTCTTATCATCCGCACTACATCCACGCACATTCAGACAACCCAGTTTTATAAAGTTTTTCTTCTTCTCTTTTTTAGTAGATTTGTACAGGAGAAGGGGTTACTAGCCCATTGCTCCCGGCATTTTAGTCGCCTCATACGACACGCATGGCTTACGGAGGAAAGATTCTTTTCCACTTCCCCATGGACAATAGAGAAAATAAAAAGAACAAGAGCTATTAAGAAAAAGAAGAAAAACCTAGATGTGTGTATGTATATATATGCATGTGTATGCCAGTGTAGTGTGACCCAAAGTGTAAGTAGAAGTAGCTAGATATACCTGTTATCCAGCGTGTTTATGAGACAGAAAAAAGACACCAGCAATCCTACCATCATGTAAAACAGTTTCAGGTTTCTGTTTCACAGTCACCTGGCAGGACGGTAGTACCTCCCTGGGTGGTTGCTGTCTACCAACCTACTACCTAATAAGCTTAATAATGAATTTCACAAGGTAGCTTCCTGAAGTTCTGGTTAGACATGTCTAAATCATGTACTTAATGTGACTCACATGAGTGATAGTGTCTTGGGCTATGAACCTGTAACAGACTGTGTAAAACATCCATCACACCAGTTCTGCTTTTGTTTATACCCTCACTTGTGTATCCATTACCCTTACTATTATTGTCGACCTATTTGCTCTGACTATTCATCATGAGCAAGAAATATACAGAGGACCCTCAGTTTTCGTTCACCTCCAAACTCAAACAATTATGTAAGTGTATTTTTGTAAGAGCTTTTATAAGTGTATATTTGGGGATCTGAAACGACTAATCTAATTTACATTTGTCCTTATGGGAACAAATTGTTCGTAACAGCACTTGAACAGCATTCTGGAAAGAATTTTGAGGGTCCACTGTACTCAGCATTTCAGAGTCCAATGACTCAAGATACCAAAAATGGTTAAGGAAATGAGATGACACAAAATGTTTTTGTAAGAAAAGTAGACCCTCATTTAGCACGAATTTATGTTGCATGTTATGGGTATTGCACGATTGAAGAATTCGGCACATTTTTATCTAACATGACGTAAAATTGATATTACACGGTTCGTGGGAGGGAAAAAAATTTTTGAGATCGGTCGCCCGTGGTGGGTTAAACCATTGAGTCAGTGGGGGAGTCCTACCGCCACCCTCACCCACCCACGCATCCCTCCCAGCCTTCAGTTTGGTTCATACGCATGCATGTCGTACAATAATCGGGAAGCTCACTGTGTTTATTTACATATATTTTCTCATTTTCATTGCATTTTGATAAATCTGCAAAGCAATCATGGCACCCAGTAAGCATACAAGTATTCCTGTAAGTAAGTTTATTCAGGTATACACAGATACAGTTACATAGATTATCATACGTACATAGCAGCATGTGTGTAGAGAACCTAGGATAACCCAAAAAGTCAGACAGAATGGAAATAAGTCACTTTGACTTTTTTTTGGGTTATCCAAGGTTTTCTACATATATGCTGCTATGTATGATAATCTATGTAACTGTATCTGTGTATACCGAATAAACTACTTACAGTTTGCGGAAGGAAAACAAATTACGTAACTTTTCCTCAAGCGCCGCCTTGTGGATCAGCGGGGAGACCACCTGCCATCCCCAGCCACCCCCAGACACCACCCCACCATCCCAGCATTCATAGTTCATACACGTCCAGTCCGCTGCTACAAGCTAGCTGTGTTTGTGAAGAATAAGAGAGAGAGAGTGAATTGTGTTTTGATCTTTTAATTACTATACCTTGTATCTGCCAAGCAATCATGACACCCAGTAGGCATACCAGTGTTGCTCAAAGTGGCAAGAAAAGGTATAAGCATTTATGGCTTAGAATTAACGAAGAAAAGAGATATTAGACAAGAGATAACCTGTGGCCGTAATGAAGTGTTACTTTGTACACATAAAAAGAGGTAAACATAAGTTTGTGTGACTGATTGACTTACTGAATGACTTGACTGACTGACTGACTTGACTGACTTATTGAATGACTTGACTGACTGACTTACTGAATGACTTGACTGACTTACTGAATGACTTAAAGTTGGACACTCAGTACAACCATCGACTTCAGTTCCAGAACCTCTACCATCCACCTCAGCCCAGTAGGGCCACAGCATAACTCTCACTCTCTTCACAATCATCCACAAACACCAGCTCCCACAATTTAAGGTAAATACTATTATTTCTGTTACATTTGTAGTCTTAAGCAGTAAAAACAACATAATACATCACGATAATGAACTACAATTACATATTCACCTTCAATTTTTGCAAGATCTGTTGGTCTAAAAAAAACTTGTTTGGCTTTTTGGGGACTCCTAAGAACGTAACCCTATTTTTCCCATAAGTTCTAATTATCTAACACAATTTTACCTAACACAATGTTTTCAGGAATGTAACTACCGTGCTAAATAAGGGTCTACTGTACAGTAGACCGTTATACTATTACACAGATTTATTTGCGGCACAATTTTATACAACACAATTTTATACAACACTTTACACGGTTCCGTTTGTGGGTGCGGAAAAAATTTCCCCAGCTCAAGCTACTGCCTTGTTGTGGGTCACCGAGGGAGACCTCCCACCATCCCCTGCCATCCCCCAACACTATCACCACCACCATCCCAGGCTTCGTGAATACGTACGTGTTCAGTTCCATTGTGAATTGTGTTTTGATCTTTTAATTACCATATCTTGTATCCGCCAAGCAATCATGGCACCCAGTAGGCATACCAGTGTTGCTGAAAGTGGCAAGAAAAGGTATAAGCGTTTAAGTCTTAGAGTTAACAAAGAAAATAGAAATATTAGACAAGAGATAGCCTATGGCCGTAATGAAGCGTCACTGTGCAGTTAAAAAGAATGAGGTAAATATATGAGTTTGTGTGATGAATAACTGACTGACTTGACTTACTTGACTGACTTACTGACTGACTGGCTTGATTGACTTACTTTACTGACTGACTCGACTGATTTAATGACTAACTTAAAGTTAGACTTTTTCATTGAAGAGGACCCTGAAACGGTGTCTAGAGCAGCTGATGCCTTACCATCAGTTGTATAATGTACTGAGGGTAAACAGAACAGAAATCCATTACAAAATTTATGCACACTCCAGAACAACCACCGACTTCAGTACCAGAACCTCCACAATCCAACTCAGCCCAGTAGAGCCACAGCATAACTCTCCACTCTCTACAGTCATCCACAAACACCAGCACCCACAATTTAAGGTAAGAAATACTATTATTTTTGTTGCATTTGTAGTCTTAAGCAGTAAAAACAACATAATACATCACGACAATGAACTACAATTACATATTCACTTTCATTTTTGTAAGATCTGGAGGTCTAAAAAAGTTGTTTGGCTTTTTTTGGCGCCACGAACGTAACCTAATTTTGCCATAAGTTCTTCAGTTTATCTAACACGGCATTTCCAGGAACATAACTACCTTGTAATATACAGTGGTCCCTCGGTTTTCGTGCATCTCCAAACTCGAACATTTATGTAAGTGTATTTTCGTAAGTGCTGTTGCAAGTGTATTTTTGGGGGTCTGAAATAGATTAACCTACGTGCCATTATTTCTTAAGGAAGTAAATTCGTTCGGTAATGGCACTTGAGCAGCATTCTGGAATGAATTTTCGGCGAAAACCGAGGGACCACTGTAATGGTCAACTGTACTGCAAATTTTCAATTTACAGCTAAATTAAGTGATATTGAAAGGCACAAAAATATTGCCAAGCACACGAAAACTGAAGAACCATTCAGTACACAAAGACAAACAGTGCTTCAATTTAAAAGATTAAGCAATTATGTAAGAAGACAAGAGGGAAATATGTCTTTGTTCATTGCTGAACATTGTTCATTATGAGTACTTGACCATTTAAGTGAACTCTGCAAAGAATATATTGCTGACAGTTCTGGATGTACGAACCTTAAGCTCAGGACAAAATGTAGTGCAGTTGTTTACAATGTATTTGTTTTTGTTTTTCCAACAAGTCGGCCATCTCCCACCGAGGCAGGGTGACCCAAAAAGAAAGAAAATCCCCAAAAAGAAAATACTTTCATCATCATTCAACACTTTCACCACACTTTGCAGAGGCGCTCAGATATGACAGCTGAGAACAAGTCCCTCCCAGCTGTCACTATCCCAGACCCCTCCTTTAAAGTGCAGGCATTGTACTTCCCATTTCCAGGACTCAAGTCCAACTAAATCAATTAACTGGTTTCCCTGAATCCCTTCACAAAATGTTACCCTGCTCACACTCCAACAGCTCGTCAGGTCCCAAAAACCATTCGTCTCTATTCACTCCTATCTAACACGCTCACACATGCTTGCTGGAAGTCCAAGCCCCTCGCCCACAAAACCTCCTTTACCCCGTCCCTCCAACCTTTCTAGGACGATCCCTACCCCGCCTTCCTTCCCCTACAGATTTATACGCTCTCCAAGTCATTCTACTTTGATCCATTCTCTCTAAATGACCAAACCACCTCAACAACCCCTCTTCAGCCCTTTGACAAATACTTTTAGTAACTCCACACCTTCTCCTAATTTCCACACTCCGAATTTTCTGCATAATATTTACACCACACATTGCCCTTAGACAGGACATCTCCACTTCCTCCAGCCGCCTCCTCGCTGCAGCATTTGCAACCCATGCTTCACACCCATATAAGAGTGTTGGTACCACTATAGTACTTTCGTACATTCCCTCCTTTGCCTCCATGGATAACGTTTTTTGTCTCCATAGATACCTCAACGCACCACTCACCTTTTTTCCTTCATCAATTCTATGGTTAACCTCATCCTTCATAAACCCATCTGCTGACACGTCAACTCCCAAATATCGGGAAAACATTTACTTCTTCCATAATCCCTCTCTCCAATGTGATATCCAATTTTTCTTTATTTAAAGTGTTTGATACCCTCATCACCTTACTCTTATCTATGTTCACTTTTAACTTTCTACCTTTACACACTCTCCCAAACTCGTCCACTAACCTTTGCAACTTTTCTTCAGAATCTCCCATAAGCACAGTATCATCAGCAAAAGTAACTGTGTCAACTCCCATTTTGCTTTTAAATTTCCCCCATAATTTAATCCCACCCCTCTCCCCAACACCCTAGCATTTACTTTTTTTACAACTCCATCTATAAATATATTAAACAGCCATGGTGACATTACACATCCCTGTCTAAGACCTACTTTTACCGGGAAGTAATCACCCTCTCTCCTACACACCCTTACCTGAGCCTCACTATCCTCATAAAAACTCTTTACAGCCTTCAGTAACTTACTACCTATTCCATACACTTGCAACATTGCTCCCTATCCACTCTATCATATGCCTTTTCTAAATCCATAAATGAAATGAAAACTTCTCTACCTTTATCTAAATACTGTTCACATACTATATGCTTCACTGTAAACACTTGATCTAAAATCCCCTACCCACTCTAAAGCCTCCTTGCTCATCTGCAATCCTACTCTCTGTCTTACCTCTAATTCTTTTAATAATAACCCTGCCATACACTTTACCTGGTATACTCAGTAAACTTATTCCCTATAATTCTTACAATCTCTTTTATCCCCTTCCCTTTATATAAAGGAACTATACATGCTCTCGCCAATCCTAGGTACCTTCCCTCTTTCATACATTTATTAAACAAAAATACCAACCACTCCAACACTATATTTCCCCCTGCTTTTAACATTTCTGTCATGATCTTGTCAGTTCCAGCTGCTTTACCCCTTTCATTCTACGTAATGCCTCACGCACCTCCCCCACACTCACATCCTGCTCTGCTTCACTCCTAAACGATGTTGTACCTCCCTGGCCAGTGTATGAAATTACCGCCTCCCTTTTTTCATCGACATTTAAAAATTTCTCAAAATATTCCCGTCATCTACCCAATACCTCCAGCTCCCCATCTACTAACTCCCCTACTCTGTTTTTAACTGACAAATCCATTCGTTCCCTAGGCTTTCTTAACTTGTTTATCTCACTCCAAATTTTTTTCTTTTTTTCAGCAAAATTTCTTGACATAGTCTCTCCCACTCTTTCATCTGCTCTCCTTTTGCACTCTCACCACTCTCTTCACCTTTCTTTTTTCTCCCCATATACTCTGCTCTTCTATTAACACTTCTGTTTTGTAAAACCTCTCATAAGCTACCTTTTTCTCTTTTATCACACCCTTTACTTCTTCATTTCACCACTAACTCCTCTTTCCTCCTGCACCCACCCTCCTATAGCCACAAACTTCTGCCCCACATTCTAATATACTGCATTTTTAAAACTATCCCAACTTTCTTGAACCCCCCCCACTACTCCTACTTGCACTATCCCACCTTTTTGCCAATACAGTGGACCCCCGGCTAACGAAAAAAATTCATTCCAGAAGCCTGCTCAAGTGCCATTATCGAACGAATTTACATCCTTAAGAAATAATGTCACGTAGGTTAGTCTATTTCAGACCCCCAAAAATACACTTCCACAAGCACTTACAATACTATACTTACATAATTGTATGATTTCCGGGGTGTTCGTTAGCCGGGGGTCCACTGTAGTTGCTTATATCTCACCCTAACTTCCTCCTCCCTTAATTTATACACTTTAACCTCTCTCTTACTTGCTGTTGCCATTTTCTTTTTGTCCCATCTACCTTTTACTGTAGCTACAACTAAATAATGATCCGATATATCCGTTGCCCCTGTATAAACATGTATATCCTGAAGCCTACCCATCAACCTTTTATCCACCAATACATAATCTAACAAACTACTTTCATTACGTGCTATATCATACCTTGTATACTTATTTATCTTCTTTTTCATAAAATATGTATTGCTTATTACCAAACCTCTTTCTACACATAGCTCTATTAATGGTTCCCCATTTACATTTACCCCTGGCACCCCAAATTTAGCTACTACTACCTCCACAACATTTTTACCCACTTTAGCATTAAGATCCCCAACCAAAAGTACTCTCTTATTTGGTTCAAAACTCCCCACGCACTCAACATTTCCCAAAATCTCTCTTTTCCCCTACACTTTTCTTTTCTCTAGGTGCATAAACACTTACTATAACCCACTTTTCACATCCAACCTTTATTTTACTCCACATAATCCTTGAATTTAAGCATTTATACTCCCTCTTTACCTCTATTTGAAACTCCTGACCTAATCCCATTTATTTCTCCCCAATGTACTTGTACCATATTTTAATGGTGACTTGAAATCTGAAATGGAAATAATAAATTCAGCT
>WNWK01012237.1:0-60566 GCA_009830355.1 Cherax destructor | reverse complement strand
TTTTTATGGTTGAAGTCACCCATGATCAGTAGCCGCCCTGCTTGCATGAGCCCTTCTGGAATTCAGCCAGTGTGTCAACCATCGCTCTATTACTTCTCATCATACCTTGCCTTGGCCTCCGGTTTCTGTGGGGGTTACATCACTGCAATTATCACCTTTGGACCTCCGGACTGAAGTGTTCCTTTTACAATCTCCTGCTTCTCCTCTGTCCCCCTCTCCAGCTCATCAAAATCCCATCTGTTTTTGATCAGCAGTGCCCTCCTCCACCCTTTCTGTTCCCTCTGTCTTTCCTCAGGTCTGGTATCCCGTGGAAAGATGGCATCTTTATCATCCCGTGAGCTTTGTTTCAGTAGGGCTATGATGTCCGGTGATGCCTTTTGATTCTTTCATGCCACCCTCCCACTTATTGTTATTCCATCTTTGGTACCATACATTTAGTTTTCCCTCCCAACACTGTGTTTTGGGGGTCTGTGGGGGTGGGGGCCCTGGGAGGTGTGGGTATGTATATGGGGGACATCTAAATTTGTGAGGGGTAAGGCGTTCAAAATGACATATTATACCATTACTCACCACCCCACACTGCCCTCAAACTGTCAACACAAAAAGGGACCCATGTGTTTTCCACAACCTCCTTCCATTCCTTCCTTTTTCCTTCTTCCTTCCCTTTCTTTCTCCTTCCTTCCTTACATATTTCCTTCCTTCCTTCCTCTCATCTTTTCCCTTTCCCCGCCTTCCTTCATTCCTTCCTTTTTACTTCTTTTGTTCCTTCCTTCCTCTCATCTCTTCCTTCCTTCCTTTCTCTCTTTCTTTCTTTCTTACTTCCTTTCTTTTCCTTTCCTCCTTCCTTACTTCTTTCCTTCCTTCCCTCATCTCTTCTTTCCTTCCTTTCTTCCTCTCATCTCTTCTTTCCTTCATTCCTTCCTCACATCTCTTCCTTCCTTTTTCTTTCTTTCTTCCTTCCTTCTGGATCCTGGCATTCTTTCGGTCCAAACTCCTCAAAACCATGTTATCTTCAGAGACACTTCCATCTGTTTAGCTTCATTGAGGAAGAGAAATGTCCCAGATGCACCAAGGAGTAAATAATTCTTACCGCTGGCATGCTGAACAAGGATACTGAAATGGTGTTCCCAAATGCACCAGTGGCTGCCCATTTTTTTATATCGCACACTGACCACACAGACCCATTCCTCACATTGGGCCTACCGCTTTCTCCTGCTTGATTTGAGGCCTCGAATTTAGGCATATAAATACGTCCAAACATTGGCTCGTAAGACGTATACAGTCATCCTGGTTTTCGATTTTAACCGTTCCAGATGGATCGCAAAACCAAAATCGGCGAAAACCAAAACTATTTTCCCCATAAGAAATTGGAAATTAATTAACCGTCCAGAAGTTTGGAAATTTTTTTTTTGGGGGGCCTTAAAGATAGATTTACATGCCAAATGAATGAACTGAATGTGGCCCTTTATTGAAGACTGATGTTGCTGGATGGGAGAGAGGGAAGAGGGGGAGAGGGAAGAGACCAATTTTTTGGAGGGAATCCTCCATTAGGACTCGGGTGTCCTTTCCGGGGTCACTTCCTCCCGCCGCACCTCCCTTCCTGCCGCTACACTCCCTCTGTGCCTGTTTACACTCCCTCCATCCTGCCACTCCCTGCATACATCACCCCCAATACATGCTACACTCCCGCATACCTGCTACACTCCTCATACCTGTTACACTACCTGCATACATGCTACACTCCCTGCATACCTGTTACACCCCTGCATACATGCTACATCCCTGTATACATGCTACACCCCTGCATACATGTTACACTCCCTGCATACCTGCTACACTCCCTGCATACCTGTTAACTCCGCTTGTTACACTCCCTGCATACCCACCCCCTGCATACCTTACACTCCCTGCATAATGTTCACTCCCTGCATACATGTTACACTCCCTGCATACCCCCCTCCCGCAACCTGTTACACTCCCTGCAACATGCTACCTCCCTGCAACCTGTTACACTCCCTGCATACATGCTCCACTCCCTGCATACCTGCTACACTCCCCTGCATGCATGCCCTCCCTGCATACCTGATACCTCCCTGCATGCTGCTGCACTCCCTGCATGCGCTACACTCCGCATGCATGCTACACTCCCTGCATGCATGCTACACTCCTGCATGCATGCTACACTCCCTGCATACATGCTACACTCCCTGCATACCTGCTACACTCCCTGCATGCATGCTACACTCCCTGCATTCATGCTACACTCCCTGCATGCATGCTACACTCCCTGCATGCATGCTACACTCCCTGCATGCATGCTACACTCCCTGCATGCATGCTTACACTCCCTGCATGCATGCTACACTCCCTGCATGCATGCTACACTCCCTGCATGCATGCTACACTCCTGCATGCATGCTACACTCTTAAACTCCATCGTGTTTCTCACTTTCACTATCATTATTTTTCTATTATTTCTTTCTTCATTTCTACAGTGTTCCTCACTTTCTTTACTAAAGAAGTGGCACTAGGAGCTTTCTTGGGCCCATGGTAGCTTATTTAGTAGTCACACACAATAATCAAGGCCCAAAAACAATGAATTGTTAATAAATGTTTTGTATAAACATCTGGGGTGATGTTCACTCAAGTGTAAACAATGCTAGACTGCGTGACAATGTGCGTGGGAGGTGCGTGGTGGCGGGCCTACGGCCTTTGTATGTGCGCGGCACTGGTGGACAGGTCCCATCGGTCGGGAAAACTAAAAACATTGCTAAAACTAAGACAAATTTTCCCTGAAAAAGTCGGTGAAAACCAAAATCGGCGAAAACTGGGACAAGCGAAACCAAGGGATGACTGTATATACGACGAAACAGTCAAAGGGTTAATATAGTACGTTAAATACTATTGATCCTTAGATTTTTGTGATTGTTTTGTTGCCTTTGTGGAGTTTGGCTATATCAGTTGTTTTTAATTAAGACAGAGGAATCATTTCTGTGTCCAGACTTCATTGCCATAGAATATTCAGGGCATGTTGATAGGGTTTCTGAATTTCTTGGTGACTATGGATTTCACGAGTCTGGGCCTAGGCAGGTACCATGGGATTCTAAAGTGGCACATACTGTTGTGTATGGGATAGTAGATAAGCTTGTCATGCTATGGGTAAATGATAATGGCAATGGCTAATTTAATTATGAATAGAAAAAGTTTAGTGATGGGTAATATTTATTTTAAGAAAACTGGATAAATAAGTTTATGATATATGACAGTGCATGTTGACAGCAGTTTGATAAACTGTGTACAGTGGACCCCCGAGTTTCGTAAAAACTTCACTCCTGAAGTCTGCTCAAGTGCCATTACCGAACGAATTTACTCCCTTAAGGAAAAATTTCACGTAGGTTAGTCTATTTCAGACCCCCAAAAATACACTTCCACAAGAACTTACAAAATTATACTTACATAATTGCACGATTTCCGGGGTATTCGTTAACCGAGGGTCCACTGTATTAGTAAATAATGAACTGGTGGGTAGATTTGAATGTGCATACTTTTAGAGAAGTGATATACTGCAGATTATTATTTAGTGTTAGCCAAAGTAAGAGTAAGGGGTACATAGAACACAGGGAGAATGTCATCAGTGGGTAAGACAGAAGAGAAAGTAAATGAACTAAGGGAGACAGGATTAGGTATAGGAAACTACCAAAAAAAAAGCTGGGTTAGAGAGAGTACAGGTTAGGAGGTAAAGAGGTTCAAGATAGATTTACATATTATTGCTACAGTGTAGTGCAGCAGAAATTTGTGAGTATAGAAGGGTGAGTAAGGTACGTAGGGATTGGCAGAGAGCGTGTATTGTTCCTTTGTATAAAGGCAAAGGGGACAAAAGAGAGTGCAAAAATTATAGGGGAATAAGTCTGTTGAGTGTACCTGGTAAAGTGTATGGTAGAGTTATTATTGAAAGAATTATGAGTAAGACTGAAAGCAGGATAGCAGATGAACAAGGGGGCTTTAGGAAAGGTAGGGGGTGTGTAGACCAAGTGTTTACAGTGAAACATATAGGTGAACAGTATTTGGATAAGGGTAAAGAGGTTTTTGTGGTATTTATAGATTTGGAAAAGGCGTATGATAGGGTGGATAGGGGGGCAATGTAGCAGATGTTGCAGATGTTGCAGGTGTATGGAATAGGAGGTAGGTTACTGAAAGCAGTGAAGAGTTTTTATGAGGATAGTGAGGCTCAGGTTAGAGTGTGTAGGAGGGAGTGGGACTATTTCCCAATAAAAGTGGGCCTTAGACAAGGATGTGTGATGTCACCGTGGTTGTTTAATATATTTATAGATGGGTTGTAAGAGAAGTGAATGCGAGGGTCTTGGCAAGAGGTGTGGGGTTAAAAGATAAAGAATCAAATACAAAGTGGGAGTTGTCACAGTTCCTTTTTGCTGATGACACTGTGCTTTTGGCAGATTCTGAAGAGAAGTTGCAGAGGTTGGTGGATGAATTTGGTAGGGTGTGTAAAAGAAGAAAATTGAAAGTGAATATAGGAAAAAGTAAGGTGATGAGGATAACAAAAAGATTAGGTGACGAAAGATTGGATATTAGATTGGAGGGAGAGAGTATGGAGGGAGGTGAATGTATTCAGATATTTGGGAGGGACATGTCACAGATGGGTCTATGAAGGATGAGGAGAATCATAGAATTGATGAGGGGAAAAGGGTGAGTGGAGCACTGAGTCTGTGGAGAAAAAAGAACTTTGTCCATGGAAGTAAAGAGGGAATGTATGAGAGTATGTTATACCAACACTCTTATATGGGTGTGAAGCATGGGTGATGGATGTTGCAACGAGGAGAAGGCTGGAGGCAGTGGAGATGTCATGTCTGAGGTCAATGTGGGGTGTGAATATAATGCAGAGAAATGGAGTTTGGAAATTAGGAGGAGGTGCGGGATTACCAAAACTATCCAGAGAGCTGAGGAGGGGTTGTTGAGGTGGTTGGGACATGTAGAGAGAATGGAATGAGACAGAATGACTTTGAGAGTGTATAAATCTGTAGTGGAGGGAAGGTGGGGTAGGGGTCGGCCTAGGAAAGGCTGGAGGGAGGGGGTAAAAGAGGT
This sequence comes from Cherax destructor, assembly GCA_009830355.1. Lineage (NCBI taxonomy): Eukaryota > Metazoa > Arthropoda > Malacostraca > Decapoda > Parastacidae > Cherax > Cherax destructor. The sequence continues at coordinate 55,466 of WNWK01012237.1, read as the reverse complement.
TTTGTGTGCGAGGGGCTTGGGCTTCCAGCAAGCATGTGTGAGCGTATTTGATAGGAGTGAATGGAGACAAATGGTTTTTAATACTTGACGTGCTGTTGGAGTGTGAGCAAAGTAACATTTATGAAGGGATTCAGGGAAACCGGCAGGCCGGACTTGAGTCCTGGAGATGGGAAGTACAGTGTCTGCACTCTGAAGGAGGGGTGTTAATGTTGCAGTTTTATAACTGTAGTGTAAAGCACCCCTCTGGCAAGACAGTGAAGGAGTGAATGATGATGAAAGTTTTTTCTTTTTCGGGCCACCCTGCCTTGGTGGGAATCGTCCAATGTGTTAATAAAAAAAAAAGAAGGGTGGGTGCAGGTGGAAAGAGGAATGATTGGTGGAATGAACATAAGAACATAAGAAAGGAGGAACACTGCAGCAGGCCTGTTGGCCCATACTAGGCAGGTCCTTCACATTCCATCCCACTAACAGAACATTTGTTCAACCTGATTTTCAATGCTACCCAAGAAATAAGCTTTGATCATTTTATTTACTCATGTGCAATTCCCACTCAAATCCAACCTCTCTCACTCATGAATTTGTCCAACCTAAATTTAAAACTACCCAAGGTCCTAGCTTCAATAACCCTACTAGGCAGACTGTTCCACTCATCAACTACCCTATTTCCAAACCAATATACTTTCCTATATCCTTTCGAAATCTAAACTTATCCAACTTGAATCCATTATTGCGGGTTCTCTCTTGGAGAGATACCTCAAGACCTTATTTATATCCTCTTTATTAATACCCATTTTCAACTTGTATACCTCGATCATGTCTCCCCTCATTCTACGTCTTACAAGTGAATGTAATTTAAGGGTCTTCAATCTTTCTTCGTAAGGAAGATTTCTAATGCTATGTATTAATTTAGTCATTCTACGTTGAATGTTTTCTAACGAATTTATGTCCATTCTGTAATATGGAGACCAAAATTGAGCTGCGTAATCTAGGTGAGGCCTTACTAATGATGTATAAAGGTGTAATATAACCTCTGGACTTCTGTTGCTAACACTTCTTGATATAAATCCCAGTAATCTATTTGCCTTATTACGTACGCTTAGGCATTGCTGTCTTGGTTTAAGGTTGCTGTTTACCATCACCCCCAAGTCCTTCTCGCAATCTGTATGGCTAAGTTCTACGTTATTTAACTTATAAGTGCTTGGGTTATGGACGCTCCCGAGCTTCAGAACCTTGCATTTATCTACAGTGAACTGCATCTGCCACTTTTCTGACCACGAATTAAGTTTGTCTAAATCTTCCTGAAGTTCTATTACATCTATGTTTGAATCAATTATCCTACCTATCTTCGTGTGTCGGCGAATTTGCTCATATCACTAGAAATTCCTCGTCAAGGTCATTGATATATATTATAAATAACAACGGGCCTAAGACTGATCCCTGTGGAACACCACTTGTTACAAGTCCCCATTCGGATTTAACCCCATTTATGCACACTCTCTGCTTCCTATTGGTGAGCCATGACTCGATCCATGACAACACTTTTCCCCAATGCCATGAGCTGCCACTTTCTTTAACAGTCTCTGGTGCGGTACTCTATCAAAAGCCTTACTAAAGTCTAAATAAACAATATCAAATTCTTTATCATGATCAACAGCCTCAAAAGCTTTACTGAAGAAGGTTAATAAATTAGATAGGCAGGAACGGCCCCTCGTGAATCCATGCTGAGTCTCATTAATCAATTTATGGTTATCTAGATGGCTTCTAATAATATCAGCTATAATTGACTCTAGTAATTTGCCTACAATTGAGGTAAGGCTTATTGGGCGGTAATTTGACGGTAGTGACTTGTCCCCTGCTTTAAAAATAGGAATTACATTAGCCATCTTCCACATATCAGACACTACACCTGTTTGAAGAGATAAATTAAAAATGTTAGATAATGGTTCACAGAGTTCTATTTTGCATTCCTTAAGAACCCTTGCAAAAAGCTCATCAGGACCCGGCGATTTATTTTGTTTCAGTCGGTCTAGTTGTTTCCATAACCATTTCGCTAGTGACTGTGATATTACATAATTTATCTTCTTCTGGGCCTCTGTAAAAATTAATTTCTGGGATACTATTAGTGTCTTCCTGTGTGAAAACCGAGAGAAAATAATTATTAAAACAGAGCACATATCATTCTCCTTGTCAGTAAGATGCCCAGAGTTATTTTTAAGGGGACCTATCTTATCCCTAACTTTTGTTCTATAAACCTGGAAAAACTTTTGGGTTAGTTTTTAATCCCTAGCAACTTTAATTTCATAGTCCCGTTTAGCTTTTCTTATCCCCTTTTAACGTCCCTCTTAATGTCAGTATACTGATTTATAAGATGACCCTCACCTCTTTTAATGCGCCTATAAATTCCTTTCTTCTCCTAAAAGATATTTGAGCCTATTATTCATCCATTTTGGGTCATTTCTACTTGATCTAATTTCTTTATACGGGATAAATGTTCTTTGGGCAGCCTGTATAGTGTTAAGAAAATAAGTCCATTATAATCTGCTAAGCGAAAATCTGGGACCGTTACTGAATTATCCCTACTATCATACATCCATTCAATGCTAAAGGTAATTGACTTGTGGTCGCTTGAGCCGAGTTCCTCTGTAATTTCTAAATTATTAACAAGGGTTTCCTTGCTAGCTAGAACCAAGTCAAGTAGGTTATTTCCCCTTGTAGGTTCTGTCACAAATTGCTTCAAAAAGCAATCCTGAACTACTTCTAAAAAGTCGTTAGATTCTAAATTCCCTGTCAAGAAATTCCAATTAATCTGACTAAAGTTAAAGTCCCCTAGAATTACTACATTATCGTGCCTTGTGGCCTTAACAATTTCCTCCCAAAGTAGTCTCCCTTGTTCCCTATCTAAGTTTGGAGGACGGTAAATCACGCCTAAAATCAATTTTTCACACCCCTCTGAAAATTCTATCCAGACAGACTCTGTATGTGTTATTCCAGATTTTATACCCGTTTTTATGCAACAATTTAAATGATCACGGACATAGAGTGCCACCCCACCCCCCTTCCCGATACTTCTGTCTACTTGGAACAATTTAAAACCCTGAATGTGACATTCGGCAGGCATGTCCTGATTTTTCATATTAAACCATGTCTCAGTTATTGCAAAAACATCAATATTACCCGTACTTGCAACTAATCTCAACTCGTCCATCTTATTCCTAGCACTACGACTATTGGTGTAATATACATTTAAAGACCCACCTTTCTCTTTACCCTTCCTGCTCATTTCTGTTTCTCCACTATACCTATTACTGTCCTTGTCACCTAGTGCCACTGGCTTTCCAATACCCCCCTCCTTATTCTGCCTATTACTAGTTCCCCTAGAATTTATAACATTACTACACTGGGACTTCATTGGTTTCCCCATAACCCATACCACTAACTTTTTCTAGTTTAAAGCTCTAACAGCTCCCTCCACTGCAGTTGCCAGTGGTAAGGGAGAGAGAACTCTATTGAGCATATTTTGAATGAAATCATATGGTTGTTTTTTAATTTGAGTGTCTCATGCCAAATCTAAAGAAAGTGGACACCCAGCAACAAAGTTAGGTTGCACTGACTGAAAGTCAGAATTAAGGATGAAGGGAGGGTGGTAAGTGTACTTGTGATTTAACTGTGGCCAGATTCCAAAATTTTGCTACTCTCACAACCCAGCCCACGGTCAGGCCTTCCTGTTGACCACACAGTCACCCAAGATGATGCTGTTAAGAACATAAGAACATAAGAAAGGAGGAACACTGCAGCAGGCCTGTTGGCCCATACTAGGCAGGTCCTTCACAATCCGTCCCACTAACAGAACACTTGCTCAATCCAATTTTCAATGCTACCCAAGAAATAAGCTTTGACAATTCCATTCACTCATTTGCGAGTCCCACTCAAATCCAACCCTCTCACTCATGAATTTATCCAACCTAAATTTGAAACTACCCAAGGTCCTAGCTTCAATAACCATACTAGGCAGACTGTTCCACTCATCAACTACCCTATTTCCAAACCAATACTTTCCTATATCCTTTCTAAATCTAAACTTATCTAACTTGAATCCATTATTGCGGGTTGACAGCTCACTGGCCCACATATCCATTACAGCCTAGTTCATTTGGCACTCTGCAGAGGTGGTGATCTAGTATTCTTTCTACACTTGTTCCTGATATCAGCTGACAGTAGGTTGTGAAACTGAGGCTCACAGATGTTGATACAGTGCTCCCTTAGTGTGCCCTTGACTCACCTGCTTTTTGTTGGGTGGTTCTGTTTCAGTATGATACATTAGTGTGTAGGTTTAGGACTGGGCCCTCTTCTTTGAGATCTTCCCAGTAATTTAAATGCTTAATTGGCTCTATGCACTCAGTTAATGTTCTCTGTATCTTGTCTAGTTCTGATATCTTTCCTTTCTTGAATGGAGGCATCAACACAAAGCAGAACTCTTAGCTGCAGAGCACAAGTCATAATGGTATTTTTTATTTTTTGGGGAAAGCTCACATTATCCACCCTGTCAATTTCCTGGCTTTTGCAGTGATTACTTTATTGTGTTCTTTAAAGTAATAGGGAGATATGTATTCACAGGTTCATAAGATTTGGACTTCAATCCACTAAAGACAAGCTAGTTGGTTGGTGGTGGAGGAGGAAGGAAAGGTAACAAGGAAGAGGAGTATAAATGCATTAAAAAAAAAAATTCTCATTTATTTTTTGACCAATTAAATTAATTTTTGGTACAGTAAAAGACTGTTTTGTGCCTATTAGGTATGCTCATATTTTTTTTTTAACATGTCGGCTGTTTCCCACTGAAGCAGGATGACCCAAAAAGAAAGAAAATAATTACTGTCTTTGCAGAGGCACTTAGATATGACAGTTTAGATGTCCCTCCAAACTGCCTGGTCGTGGACCGGGCCGCAGGGGCGTTGATCCCCGGAATACCCTCCAGGTATATCCCAACCCCCCCCCATTAAAGTGCAGGCATTGTACCTCTCATTTCCAGGAATCAAGTCCGGCTAACCGGTTTCCCTGAATCCCTTCACAAAATATTACCCTGCTCACACTCCAACAGCTCGTCAGGTCCCAAAACCATTCGTCTCCATTCACTCCTATTTAACATGCTCATGCATGCTTACTGGAAGTCCAAGCCCTCGCCCACAAAATCTTTACCCCTCCCTCCAACCTTTCGAGGCGACCTCTACCCCGCCTTCCTTCCCTACAGATTTATACACTCTCTAAGTTATTATACTTTGTTCCGTTCTCTCTAAATGACCAAACCGCCTCAACAACCCCTCTTCAGCCCTCTTGACTAATACTTATAGTAACTCCATACCTCCTCCTAATTTCCACGCTACGAATTCTTTGCATAATATTTACACCACACATTGCCCGTAGACATGACATCTCCACTGCTTCTAGCCTCCTCCTTGCTGTAGCATTTACAACCCATGCTTCACACCCAAATAAGAGTGTTGGTACCACTATACTTTCGTACATTCCCTTTGCCTCCATGGATAACTTTTTTGTTTTCACAGATACCTCAATGCACCACTCACCTTTTTCCTTCATCAGTTTTCCTTCATCAGAATGGCTTCGAGAGTGTATAAATCTATAGTGGATGGAAGGCGGGGTAGGGGTCGGCCTAGAAAAGGTTGGAGGGAGGGGGTAAGGAGGTTTTGTGGGGGAGGGGCTTGGACTTCCAGCAAGCGTGCGTGAGCGTGTTAGATAGGAGCGAATGGAGACAAATGGTTTTTAGAACGTGACGTGCTGTTGGAGTGTGAGCAAAGTAACATTTATGAAGGGATTCAGGAAACCTGCAGGCCGGACTTGATTCCTGGAGTGGGAAGTACAGTGCCGGCACTCTGAAGGAGGGTGTTAATGTTGCAGTTTTGTAGCTGTAGTGTAAGCACGCCTCTGGCAAGACAGTGATGGAGTGAATGATGAAAGTTTGTCTTTATCGGGCCACCCTGCCTTGGTGGGAAACCGCCGATGTGTTAATAAAAAAAAAAATCTATGGTTAACCTCTCAGTAAACTTATTCCCCTATAATTTTTACAATCTCTTTTGTCCCCCTTCCCTTTATATAAAGGAACTATACACACTCTCTTCCAATAGTCTGCACAACAGTAGTATTTAATTTTTTGTGTGAATAAAAATTCAAAATGGAAAGCAAGAGGGCCTGGAGACATGACTAATGAACAGAGAAAATTTTATTTTAGTGCCAGGAATGTCTGCATTGTTTATTCTGGACCCTATTTTGAAATTGGCATCTTTTGAAATTTGTGGGAAATTGGCCAAATTGCCAATTTCTGACCACTTTATTGGTAGTTGAAATCAGTAAATGGGCGGTTTCTTGTACTCAGACGATAGAACAAATGGAGTTCTAGCAAAATAGCTATGAGTTTGGTCGCCTGGAACAATGGAATTGGCCAAAATACGGCTAAAAGTGGGCGAAATTGCTGATGCATATAGAGTGGTACCCCAAGTTTCGTATAGCTCCCAACTTGAACAATTATGTAAGTGTATTATTGTAAGTGCTTTTGTAAGTGTATTTTTGGGGTCTGAAACGAACTAATCTAATGTACATTATTCCTTATGGGAACAAATTCGTTTGGTAACGGCACTTGAACAGCCTTCTGGAATGAATTATGGTCGAAACTCGGGGTACCACTGTATATCGTCGAGACCGCTAAATTCATGAGAGTGTAATTCCATAAGTTTTCCATCAAATTTTGTACTTTTGGTATCATTACCATCGGGAAAAGATTCTCTATCATTTCATAAGAAAAAATAATTTTTCCTTTGTGAAAATTCTTCGACGCTGAGAGCAAATTTGTGAGCAGGGGTCTCGACAGTGAAAGGGTTAAACAAAAATACCAACCACTCCAAACACTATATTCCCCCTGCTTTTAACATTTCTGTCATGATCCCGTCAGTTCCAGCTGCTTTATCTCCTTTCATTCTACGTAATGCCTCATGCACGACCCCCACACTTACATCCTGCTCTTCTTCACTCCTAAAAAATGTTATACCTCCCTGACCAGTGCATGAAATTACCGCCTCCCTTTCATCATCAACATTTAAAAGTTCCTCAAAATATTCCCCCCATCTACCTAATACCTCCAGCTCCCCATCTACTAACTCCCCTACTCTATATTTAACCCTTTCAGGGTTTTGGTCGTACTAGTACGGCTTACGCCCTGGGGTTATTGACGTACTAGTACGCCTAAATTCTAGCGCCCTCAAATAAAGCAGAAACAGGCTGTTAGGCCTAGATGTGATAGAATGGGTCTGTGCAGTCAGTGTGCGCAGTATAAAAAAATTCCTGCACCACACAGTGCATAATGAGGAAAAAAAACCTCTGACTGTGTTTTTGGTTTAAAACAGTGACTTTGCAGTCTATTTTCATATGGTATTTATGCTTGTATTCTCGTTTTCTTAGTCTCATTTTATAGAATAGATGATATATTACAGAAATAGAGATAATTTTGACTGGTTTCACGATGACAAGTACCTTGAAACTGAGCGCAAAGTAGCGAAAATGTTCGATTTTGGCCGATGTTCAAGAGTAAACAAATCACACCATGCGTCCAATACACATCAACTGGAGAGTCTAATATTCTTGCACAAGTGCGCTGATATTATTTATACCATTTTTACAATGATGCAGTTGTATACATAACAGTAAATCTTCTATTTTTTGTGAGAATAAAAATTCAAAATGGAAAGCAAAAGTAATGTAAGAGGGGCCTGGAGACGTGACTAATGAACAGAGAAGATGTTATTTTAGTGCCAGGAATGTCTGCCTTGTTTATTATGGACCCTATTTTGAAATTGGCATCGTTTGAAATTTGTGTGAAATTGGCCAAATTGCCATTTTCTGACCACTATTTTGGGTAGTTGAAATTGGTAAATAGGCAGTTTCTTGTACTCAATCGATAGAAGAAATGGAGTTCTAGCGAAATAGCTATAATTTTAGTAGACTGAAACATTGGAATTTGCCGAAAATAGGGCTTAAAGTGGACGAAATTGCCGATGCGTAAATGTCATGGATACCGCTAACTTCGCGAAAGCATAATTCCATTAGTTTTCAATCAAATTTCATAATGTTTGTGGCATTATGATTGGAAAAAGATTCTCTATCATTTCATAAGAAAATTTTTTTTATTTTTTTGAAATTCGTGGACCCCCAAAGGGTTAGCTGACAAATCCATTCCTTCCCTAGGCTTTCTTAACCCGTTTATCTCACTACAAAAATTTTTCTTATTCTAAGCAAAATTTGTTGACAGTGCCTCTCCCACTCTATCATTTGCTCCCCTTTTTGCACTCTCACCACTCTCTTCACCTTTCTTTTACTCTCCATGTACTCTGCCCTTCTTATATTACTTCCGCTTTGTAAAAACCTCTCATAAGCTACCTTTTTCTCTTTTATCGCACCCTTTACCTCATTCCAATAATCACTCCTCTTTCCTCTTGCACCCACCCTCCTATAGTCACAAACTTCTGCCCCACATTCTATGACTGCATTTTTAAAGCTATCCCATCCCTCTTCAACCCCTTCCCCCCCACTACCCATAGTTGCACTAGCCTACCTTTCTGTTAATAGTTGCTTATATCTCTGCCTGAGTTTATAAACTTTTCCTTCTCTCTTACTTGCTGTTGCCATTTTTCTTTTGTCCCGTCTACCTCTTATTCTAACTGTAGCTATAAACATGCACATCCTGAAGCCTACCCATCAACCTTTTATCCACCAATACATAATCTATCAAACTACTTTCATAAAATATGTATTACTTATTACCAAACCTCTTTCTACACATAGTTCAATTAAAGGCTCCCCATTTACATTTACCCTTGGCACCCCAAATTTACCTACTACTCCCTCCACAGCATTTTTATTCACTTTAGCATTGAGATCCCCAACCACAAGTACTTTCTCACTTGGTTCAAAACTACCCATGCACTCAACATTTCCCAAAATCTCTCTCCTCTACACTTTTCTCTTCTCCAGGTGCATACACACTTATTATAACCCACTTTTCACATCCAACCCTTATTTTACTCCACATAATCCTTGAATTTATACATTTATATTCCCTCTTTTCTTGCCATAACTTATCCTTCAACATTATTGCTACTCCTTCCTTAGCTCTAACTCTGTTAGAAACCCCTGACCTAATCCCATTTATTTCTCCCCACTGAAACCCTTCAGCTTTGTTTCACTTAGAGCCAGGACATCCAGCTTCTTTTTATTCAAGATCCACAATCATCTTTTTCTTATCATTCGCACTACATCCACGCACATTCAAACATCCCACGGTATTCTTCTTTTTTTTTAGTAAGCTATATGGGAAAAGGGGTTATTAGCCCATTGCTCCGGCATTTTAGTTGACTTTTACAACATGCATGGCTTACGGAGGAAAGATTCTCATTCTACTTCCCCATAGATATGAAAGGAAAAGTAATAAGAACAAGAACTATTAAGATAAAATAAAAGAAAACTCAGTTGAGTGTGTATACATAAACGTGTACATGCATGTGTAGTGTGACCTAAGTGTAAGTAGAAGTAGCAAGACGTACCTGAAATCTTGCATGTTTATGAGACAGAAAAAAGACACCAACAATCCTACCATCATGTAAAACAAATACAGGCTTCCGTTTTACACTCACTTGGCAGTACGGTAGTACCTCCCTGGGCGGTTGCTGTCTACCAAGTAGTGTAGAATTTCTTCCTGATTGTGTTGTATAGTATTATGACTGAATTTTATTTCTCTATCAGTTATTTTTCAACTACAGTGGAACCTTGGTTGTTGACTACATTAATTGTTGAATATCTTAGTTTTTGAATGAGGAATTCGAGAAAAAATGTCCTGGTTTTCGTACATTCTCTTGGTTGTTGACCGACAACGCGAATGGCTCGGGGTCATGTGCTCACAGAATGCGCACTGGAAATCACTTCAGAAACAAATAAACCCACTGGGAATTCTGGAAGGACCATTTCAATATCTTAACCTGTTTGAGGCTTATAGACAAAGCCTGAGGAAATTTGTCTTCCAGGACCATGAAGTTGGCATGGAAGAAATTTTGGCCTGACTTTGTGGCAGCCAGGGATTTTGAAGGCTTTGAAGATGAGCCTGAGCCAGTAGAGGATATTGTGTCTCTGCAGAAGACCTTGGACCTAGAGGTGACTGAAGATGATGTGGAGGAGTTGGTGGAGGAGCATAGGACTGAACTCACCACAGAAGAATTTGTAGATCTTCAGAAGGAGCAGCAACAGACTTCAGCAGAGGAGCTGTCATCAGAGGAAGAGGAGGGAAGGGATGATGTGCCCATTGCACTTGTCAAGGAATTGTGTGCTAAATGGCGTGAAGTGCAGGAGCTTGCTAAAAAAATACCATCCAGACAAAGCAGTGGCCATCCATCTCTCTAACATGTACAATGACAGTGTAATGTCTCAATTTAGACAAGTGTTAAAATGGAGCCTGAAACAAACCTCACTGGATAGATTTTCAGTGAGACAAAGAACCAGTGACCCAGAACAAGGTGTTAATGATGAAAAGAGACAAAGAAGAGAAAAAACACCAGAAGGACAGTTGCCTGACATATTAATAGAAGGTGACTCTCCTTCCAAGCAGTAGCATACCCCTTCCTGTCCTCCACTTCATGCTTTCAGTATGCCATTAGCTCTCCTCTGACAGGTAAGAGTCATTTAAATTTTTATTTACTGTACAGTATTTCAGTTAAAGTTTCTTTTAGTATTTATTTTTACAGTTTTATGTAGTAGATAGTACATTTTTAATAAATTATTATATTGACATTTGGGGTCTGGAACTGATTAATTCTATTTAAGTTATTCTTTATGGGAAAAATTACTTTGGTTGTTGTCTGTTTTAGCTGTCAAATTGACATCTGGAACGAATTAAATATGACAATCGAGGTTCCACTGTAAATTTGTCCATTGTATATGATCATTTGGTGTATGTGTGGTAATCTCATATTTTTTAGTAAACATTCATCCAAAAATGTGGAATTTGCAGTCTCAGAGTTCACTTTATACAAGTTTATATCAAAAAGATATTGTTTATATAGAAATGGGTAACACTTCAGAGCATGTTGAAAGTCCAAAGTTATGCACCATGGGTGAGGATTACATTTCTCTCATAAAATGAGAGAGACTGTATGCTCTTGTTGTACCCATTGTTTTTAAAATTAATAGATTTTCTTTCTTTTTTGGTCACCCTGCCTCGGTGGGAGACGGCCAACTTGTTGAAAAAAAAAATACAGTACTTCATAGTTTTTGAATGCTGTAGAACTTCATACATCACATATTTGAATTCTCTTTCAGTGCATCTTTATAAATGAGTATTTGTTACAGGCTCATGTGCTGGAAGTTCTGCAGGAAGCACTTGCAGAAGCAGGTGCCAACCCACAAGATGTTGATGCAATTGCCTTCACCAAAGGGCCTGGGATGGCTGCACCACTAATAAGTGTTGCAGTGGTAGCCAGAACCATCTCTCAGCTCTGGAACAAGCCCCTTATTGCTGTTAATCACTGTATAGGACACATAGAAATGGGAAGGCTTGTCACTGGAGCAGAAAACCCAACTGTTCTCTATGTGAGTGGAGGTAACACACAAATTATTGCCTACCTAGAAAGGAAATATAGAATTTTTGGTGAAACTATTGATCTCGCAGTTGGAAACTGTTTGGACAGATTTGCAAGGATCTTGATGCTTTCAAATGACCCAAGTCCAGGCTATAATATTGAACAAATGGCAAAGAAAGGTAAAAAGTACCTCCCTCTCCCATACTGTGTAAAAGGTATGGATGTTTCCTTTTCTGGCATCCTTTCATATTTAGAGGAGCGTGCTAACAAACTGCTAAAGACTCAACAGTACACTAAAGCGGATCTTTGTTTCTCTCTGCAAGAAACTGTCTTTGCTATGCTGGTAGAAACAACTGAACGAGCCATGGCTCATTGTGGTTCTCAGGAGGTTCTTATTTGTGGGGGTGTTGGCTGTAATATAAGGCTTCAGGAGATGATGGGTAAGATGTGTGAAGAGAGAGGAGCAAAGCTTTATGCAACTGATGAGAGCTTTTGTATTGATAATGGAGCTATGATAGCCCAAGCTGGGTATCTCATGTATAACTCAGGGCTTACAACTCCACTCAGTGATACTTGGGTTACACAGAGATTTAGGACAGATGATGTGCCTGTAACGTGGAGAGAGTAAATTCCTATGATCAGGCAGTTTTTGTTGTACTTGAGGACCCAGTAAATATTTTTTGAAACACCAACAAATGCACATTATACTGCTTGTTCTCATTTAATTAATAAAATAATTCATAAATTCCTAATTTTCTTTACCCAGAGGTATAACACACTAAATAAATAAAGACTAGTCCTTTTTCTGATGTATCATTTTGGTTTAGCGCTTCTATTTGATTATAATACTAATAATGATGTATCATTTAATGTGTTAACATATGTGTAGGTAGATTTTATTTTGTATATAAAATAAGGCAAGCATATTATCACAATATTTGATAATAATTAGGCTGCCACTAATGGTGTCTGGTCATGGCACTCCTTGTGGGATCCCACAATGACAGAGGGGTGCCACAGGTGTTCGTGCTTAGTCAGATAATGTCACCAATAGGGTGCCACAATGATCACTGCTTGCTTTGATAATGTCCTAAGCTTTGTCAGATTATGTGATACCAGATCAAGCACTGATGATTGTGCTACCCCACTGGTGATGATCATTATTATTATTATAATCAAAAAGAAGTGCTAAACCACAAGGGTCATACAGCGCAGCAGGGTAGGGCAGGATGCAGGGATTATTATTATAATCAAATAGAAGCGCTAAACCAAGGATGCAGGGAGAATGGGTTGTAAGAGGGAGAGGGATGATTAGTAGGGTATGGAGTGCAGCAGGACAGTGGATAGTGCAGGGAAAGAGGGTAGCAAGAGATTGAGGTAGAAGGGACTGAGGGAGGTGCTAGAGGTATAATCTTCAGAGTTTGTATAGTAAGTCAGTTGCTGTCAAAAAGTCAATGAGAGAGTCAGGATTAAAGGAGGGTCCATCAGCAAGAAGGGAAGGTAAAGAAAGGGCCGCAGAGCGAAGACGACGACGGAGGTAAATTCCGCGTGCTCGTTGATAGAGTGGGCAGTCCAACAGAATATGGCGAACAGATACTGGAACCTGACAATGCTCACAGAGAGGGACAGGGAGCCTATCCATGAGATACCTATGAGTAAGACGAGTGTGGCCGATGCGAAGATGGGAGAGAGTAGTCTCCCAACCTCGACACTGGTGACAAGAAGGCCAGAAACCTATACACGGTTTAATAGAATAAAGTTTGTTATTTAGCAGGTTAGACCAGAGTTGTTGCCAACGGGTGCGAAGGTGGGTAGCAATGACTGCAAAATAGTCCGTGAATGGAACACCTCTATATGAAACTGGAAGGTCATGTACTGCTGACCTGCAGCAGTGTCTGCCTGTTCATTACCCTGTACGTCAACATGACCAGAGACCCAGCAAAAAACTATCTTTGTGTTTGCTAGAGATATGGCATTACCAAAGTTGGATACAAAGAACTAGGGGGTGAGGTGTATCAAATTTTTGGATAGCCTGTAAAGCACTAAGGGAGTCTGAAACGACCACAAATGATGACACTGGCATAGATGCAATACGGATAAGTGCCACAAGAATGGCATACAATTCAGCCGTAAATATGCTAGCCGAGGATAATAGATGCCCTTGCACGACGCTGTCCGGAAACACTGCTGCGAATCTGAAGCCGTCTGATGACTTAGAACCATCGGTGTACACTGCGATGGCATGGGAATGACAACGGAAGTGGTCTAGAAAAAGAGAGCGAGAAGCCACCGTAGGTAGTTGGGCTTTCGCGCAAGGCAGAGGAAAAGAACAGACATGGACAGCAGGAACTTCCCAAGGGGGTAGGGGAAAGGGAGATGCCACATGAACATAGAAAGGTGGTAGCTGAAGGGAAGACAAGAGTGAATGTAGACGAAGAGAAATGGGACGAAGTAAACAGGAGCGACGAACAAATAAAGAGTGTCTCCTAACATCTGTGACAATTCTATACATGGAAGGATTGCGGAGGTCATGAGAGCGAATATAATAGCGAAGGCAATGTGCATCACAACGATCGGACAAGGATGGAATGTTCACTTCTACATAGAGGCTCTCAACCGGGGAAGAACGAAATGCACCAAGGCATAAACGCAATCTCTGGTGATGGATGGGATTAAGGCTGGAAAGAGTAGCAGGGGAGGCTGCCGAATATATCTTGTCACCATAATCAAGTTTTGATAAAATTAGGGCTGAGTGCAGGCGAAGGAGAGTTCTACGATCAGCCCACCATGAAAGATGTGCTAGGGTTTTAAGGAGGTTCAGCCTGGTGTGACAAGTTGCCTTCAGAGAGGTAATGTGAGGTTTCCAGGACAATCGACGGTCAAACAGGAGGCTGAGAAACCTGACTATCACGTTCTGGGATATGTGAGCCGTATAGGTACAATGGATGATCAGACCACTGCACGTCTAGTAAACATAATTTGACGAGTTTTGCCACTAGAAAATTTAAACCCGTGAATGGTGGCCCAATCGGAAGCCCGGTTGATGGCATGCTGAAGGGAAACTGCAGTGAGGTGACAGTCAGCACCCGCACAAGCTATAGCAAAGTCATCAACATAAAGTGATGACCAAATATTAAATGGGAGAACAGATGCCAGATTATTTATAGCAAAGAGAAAGAGTGTTGTGCTCAGAACACATCCCTGGGGGACACCTTCAGCTTGGATGAACTCCGGGGAAAGCGCATTACTAACCCGGACACGGAAATGTCTTTCAGTTAAGAAGGCCTTAAGGAAAAATGGTAGATTGCCACGGAGGCCTAAGGAGTGGGCCTGGGCCAAGATATTATACCTCCAAGTTGTGTCATAAGCCTTCTCAAGGTCAAAAAAGATGGCTATAACCGAGTGGTTATTAGCAAAGGCATTACGAATATACGTATCCAAGCGCAGTAAGGGGTCAATGGCAGAACGGCCCTTATGAAAGCCATATTGACTAGTGGAGAGACTACTGTGCGTCTCTAAATACCACATCAAACGTCTATTAACTAGACGTTCCATCACCTTGCAAACTGCACTGGTAAGAGCGATGGGACGGTAGTGGGAGGTATCATGCCCCGTAGTACCTGGTTTGCAAAAATGAAGAACAATAGCAGACTTCCACAGCTGGGGAAGAACTCCTTGCGACCATATAAGATTAAAAAGTCGTAAGAGGACAGCAAGAGCAGACTGATGTAAATGCTGTAGCATACGAATATGTATGCCGTCTGGCCAAGCTGCCGATTATCGGCAAGCGGAGAGTGTTGCCTCCAGTTCTTGAAGGGTAAAAGGCACATTACAAGATTCTTCTCTGAGAGAAGAAAAATCTAAGGGCTTTAACTCGCTGGCAGACTTATAAGAAAGGAACGAGGGGCATAGATGGAGCCCCTGAGAAATGCGGACCAGATGATTACCAATTTCAGTGGCAACGGCAAGAGGGTGTGCTATATCGACACCGGTAACCCAAAGAACGGGAGCTGGGTCGGGGGAGAATTTACCACTAAATTTCCGCACTTTCTTCCAGACTGCACTCATCAAGGAAGCCGAAGTGATGGTGGAAATGTAATCCCGCCAGCAAGTGCGTTTAGCGTTGCGTATGACAAGGCGAGCAATTGCTCTCTTCTGTTTAAAATCAAGGAATCTCTCTGTGGTTCTGTTATACCGGTACCTGCCCCACGCAGCGCGTTTCAAACGTACTGCCCGAGCACAAGCAGGAGACCACCAAGGCACACGCTTCTGAGAATGCTTGCCCGAGGTTTGGGGGATAGAATGTGAAGCTGCGGATAAGACGGAGGATGAGAAGAAATGTAAAACCTCATCAATGGAGGACGAGGAAGGAGCCTCATGAAAGGCAGTACGATGTGTGTAAAGGTCCCATTTTGCCCGGTCAAATTGCCAGCGTGGGATACGAGGAGGTGGAGAATACAAAGGGGATATGAGGATGATTGGAAAATGATCGCTGTTATGTAAGTCCGGGAGGATAGACCAGGTGAAGTCAAGGACAGTTGAGGAAGAGCAGATGGAGAGATCGATGCAAGAGAAAGAATGAGTTCGAGGATCAAAATGGGTGGGAGTACCCGTATTTAAAACATTGAGGGGGAGAGAAGCAAGAAATGCCTCCAACTGAATGCCACGGGAGTCACAGTGCGACCCCCCCCAAAGAAAATAGTGTGGGTTAAAATCGCCAAGTAACAGAAGGGGTGGCGGCAAGGAAGAAACCAGAAAATAACAACATCTGGGATAGACAATGCCCGAGAAGGGGAGAGATATAAAAAACAGTGTGTACAGTGGACCCCCGAGTAACGGTCTGTCCAAATAACGTTTTTTTCGTGTAAAGGTTGCCTTTTTCGGTCAATATTTTTCTCATGTAGCAGTTTTTACTCGTGTAGCAGTCCGTACCAGACCTGTCCGCCTGCCTGCGCCTGCGCGCAGGATGTCAGTCTAGTGTTGTTTACACTTGAGTGAACAATACCCAGCATGCTCTTTCAAACATTCACAATACATTTGTTGTGTTTATTGGTGGTTTAGTGATTGTCACTGTGAAATAAGTCACTATGGGTATGGGTCCAAAGAAGCTTCCTAGTGGCACCCCAGTGGTAGCATTCCTGCAGGGAGTGCGGCATTCCTGCAGGGAGTGCGGCATTCCTGCAGGGAGTGCGGCATTCCTGCAGGGAGTGCGGCATTCCTGCAGGGAGTGCGGCATTCCTGCAGGGAGTGCGGCATTCCTGCAGGGAGTGCGGCATTCCTGCAGGAGTGCGGCATTCCTGCAGGGAGTGCGGCATTCCTGCAGGGAGTGCGGCATTCCTGCAGGGAGTGCGGCATTCCTGCAGGGAGTGCGGCATTCCTGCAGGGAGTGCGGCATTCCTGCAGGGAGTGCGGCATTCATGCAGGGAGTGGGAATTCCCCTTCCAAACACTAACCCCTTTCCCTGTCCTCCTCCCTATCTTCCAAATGCCTGCAACTCTCTTCAATAAAGGTAAGTAAATGTTATTTTAAATGTTTAATTATAAATTTAATATTATACTACTTTATATATATTATTTATCTTTGTTTCGTGATTGTAAAATTATTATTATGATTATTATTATTATAATCAAATAGAAGCGCTAAACCACAGGGGTCATACAGCGCTGCAGGTTATTGCAGGATGCAGGGAGAATGGGTTGTAAGAGCGAGATGGATGATTAGTAGGGTATGGAGTGTAGCAGGACAGTGGATAGTGCAGGGATAGAGGGTAGCAAGAGATCGAGGTAGAAGGGGCTGAGGGAGGTGCTAGAGGTATAATCTTCAGAGTTTGTGTAGTAAGTCAGTTTCTGTCAAAAAGTCAACGAGAGAGTCAGGATTAAAGAAGGATCCATCTGCAAGCAGGGAGGTAAAGAAAGGGCCGCAGAGCGAAGACGCCGTTGGAGGTAAATTCTGCGTGCCCATTGATAGAGGGGGCAGTCCAACAGAATATGTCGAACAGACACTGGAACCTGACAATGCTCACAGACAGGGGCAGGGAGCTTCTCCATGAGATACCCGTGAGTAAGACGAGTGTGGCCGATGCGAAGACGGGAGAGTGTAGTCTCCCAACCCCGATATTGGTGACAAGGAGGAGGCCAGAAACCTATAATCGGTTTAATAGAATGAAGTTTGTTATTTAGCAGGTCAGACCAGCGTTGTTGCCAACAGGTGTGAAGGTGGGTAGCAATGACCGCAAAATAGTCTGTGAAAGGAACACCTCTATGTACAGTGGTCCCTCGGTTTTCGGTCATCTCCAAACTCGCCCTTTTATGTAAGTGTATTTTCGTAAGTGCTTGTGGAAGTGTATTTTTGGGGGTCTGAAATAGACTAACCTACGTGACATTATTTCTTAAGGAAGTAAATTCGTTCGGTAATGGCACTTGAGCAGCATTCTGGAACGAATTTTCGGCGAAAACCGAGGGTCCACTGTATATGAAACTGGAAGGTCATGTACTGCTGACCGCGCAGCAGTGTCTGCCTGTTCATTGCCCTGTATGTCAACATAACCAGGGACCCAACAAAAAACAATATCTTTGTGCTTGCTAAAGATACGGCATAACCAAAGGTGGATACAAAGAACTAGGGGGTGAGGTGTATCAATTTTACGGATAGCCTGTAAAGCACTAAGGGAGTCTGAAACGACCACAAATGGTGACACAGGCATAGATGCAATACGGATAAGTGCCACAAGAATGGCATACAATTCAGCCGTTAAGATGCTAGCCGACAACATCGTGACCTCGCACGATGTTGTCCGGGAAGACTGCTGCGAATACGACACTGTCAGATGACTTTGAACCATCGGTGTATACTGTGATGGCATGGGAATGAGAACGGAAGTGGTCTAGAAAAAAAGAGCGAGAAGCCGCCGTAGGTAGTTGGGCCTTCATGCAAGGTAGAGGAATAGAACAGACACGGGCAGCAGGAACTTCCCAAGGGGGTAGAGGAAAGGGTGAAGCCACATGAACATATAAAGGCGGAAGCTGAAGGGAAGACAGGAGTGAATGTAGACGAAGAGAAAAGGGACGAAGTAAGCAGGGGCGACGAACAAATAAAGAGCGTCTACTAACATCTGTAACAATCCTATACATGGAAGGATTGCGGAGGTCATGAGAGCGAACATAATAGCGAATGCAATGTGCATCACGACGATCGGACAAGGATGGAATGTTCGCTTCTACATAGAGGCTCTCAACCGGGGAAGAACGAAATGCACCAAGGCATAAGCGTAATCCCTGGTGATGGATGGGATTAAGGATGGAAAGAGTGGCAGGAGAAGCCGCCGAATATATCTGGTCACCATAATCGAGTTTTGATAAAATTAGGCCTGAATGTAGACGAAGGAGAGTTCTACGATCAGCCCCCCATGAAAGATGTGCGAGGGTTTTAAGGAGGTTCAGCCGGCTGTGACAAGTTGCCTTAAGAGAGGTAATATGAGGTTTCCAGGACTATCAACGGTCAAACAGGAGGCCGAGAAACCTGACTGTATCACGTTCTGGAATACGTGAGCCGTATAGGTACAATGGATGATCAAAGACCACTGAACGTCTAGTAAACGTAATTTGATGAGTTTTTCCACTAAAAAATTTAAACCCGTGAGTGGTGGCCCAATCAGAAACCCGGTTGATGGCATGCTGGAGGGAAATTGCAATGAGGTGACAGTCAGCACCTGCACAAGCTATAGCAAAGTCATCCACATAGAGCGATGACCAAATATTGGATGGGAGAACAGATGCTAGATTATTTATAGCAAGGAGATGCTAGATTATTTATAGCAAGGAGAAAAAGTGTTGTGCTCAGAACACAACCCTGGGGGACACCTTCAGCTTGGACAAATTCCGGGGAAAGTTCATTACTAACCCAGACACAGAAATGTCTGTCAGTTAAGAAAGCCTTAAGGAAAAATGGTAGATTGCCTCGGAGGCCTAAGGAGTGGGCCTGGGTCAAGATATTATACTTCCAAGTTGTGTCATAAGCCTTCTCAAGATCGAAAAAGATGGCAATTACCGAGTGGTTATTGGCAAAGGCATTACGAATATACGTATCCAAGCGCAGTAAGGGGTCAATGGCAGAACGGCCATTACGAAAGTCATATTGACTAGTGGAGAGACTACTATGAGTCTCTAAATACCACATCAAACGTCTATTTACTAGACCCTCCCCAAAGAAAATGGTGTGCATTAAAATCGCCAAGTAATAGAAGGGGTGGCGGCAAGGAAGAAACCAGAAAATCAACATCTGGGATAGACAATGCTTGCGAAGGGAAGAGATATAAAGAACAGAGTGTATACCACTTATTCAAGTGGATACGGGCTGCGGTGTAATGTAGAGAAGAATGAACATAGAGCTGACGGTATGGAACACCAGTGCTTATAAGAAGAGCACTTTCGTTAAAGGTTCCATCGGAAAAAGGATCCGATGAATATAACAAATCATAGCCTGAAAAGGGCCGGATAACAGAGGATTGCAATTTGGGTTCTTGCAAACAGACACCAACAGGGAAAAACTGGGAGAGCAACACCTGAAGCTCACCCCGGTTACCCCTGAGGCCTCGGATATTCCACTGCAAATAAGCCATGATTTATAGAGAGAAAGATATAAGTCGAAGTTAGAGGTATCTATGGACTAGGTGTCCATCAATGTTCAGGACCTCCTCTGGAAGGAAGGAGGTGTTAGCGGGAAGAAGGAGAGGACAGAGGTGAGCGGTGTATCAAGCAGACAAAGATGCAGAATGTGGGACTACATTAGAAATGGAAGGAGAGTGAGCTACCATCGGGAGACTATAGACTGTACTAAAGTAGAGGGCGAGGAGATGGAAGAGGAAACTGGTCGAAGGGGTTTGGGAGGGGACAGGAGTGGAAGTGGCCTGGGGGGACAGTCAGGAAGGAACTTGAGAGGGGACAGGGGATGAAAAATATTGAACGAGGAGGAGGATGAACATCCACACAAGTTACAGAACTATTCGGAGAGAAGAACCCGGCAATGGGGATTTTTGCCGGGCTTATGAGAAGGAGGGGCGCTGAGGTTTAGGCGAAGGACGAGGGCATGGAGACTCAGAACTGTGCGAGTGAGTAGAGGAAGAAGTGTGGACAGTATGGGATGCCGAGGTAGGGACCTCGGAGCCAAGAACATCAAAAGGATTCGAGACAGGGTGACTGAGGATGGTGTAACCACAGAGGAAGTCAAGGAAATTAGGACCCCAGAAATGGGGCGACGTTTAGCAATGCGAGAATAGGAAATACAGGGAAGTCTCCCTTGAAGGCGTAGATGAGAGACGGCCATAGCATATGAGAAGCCTTCCGCCTCTTTGAGACAACGGATTTCCCGCTCATTCAGGTAAACCTGACAACGGCGAGAGTACGATGAATGTGCCTCAGACAGTTAAGGCAAGAGGGAGGTAAGAGTACAAGAAGGACTGGCATGGTCGTCGGCACCACAGACTGGGCATTTGGCCATGGACCTGCAATATTTTGCTGGATGACCAAAACGCCAGCAGTTTCTACACTGTTGCGGTGTAGGTGTCACCTGTCGAACTCGTAAACGATGACCTGTAATGTAGACCGAGGGCGTAAGTTCACGGCAGTCAAACGTTAAACGAGCTATATTGCAAGGAAAACGTCTTCGCTTATTGGCAGGGAGGGTAAAAGTGTCAACCTTAAGGATAGGGAGTTCTTGGAGCTCAAGTTGCTCCAAAATGTCTTCACCACATGTCTGGAAATTCCGTTGGACAATGGTGTGGGGTAAAATGACAGTACCACTACAAGAATCATTTCTTCTCAATAGTGATGGGAATAGTATCTATGGTCGTAAGAAGGGAAAGATCTCGAGCTTGGCCAGCATTCTGGACCGTGATGATGTGAGTGCCGCTCTTGAGAGCGTGAAAAGAGATATCTTTGCCTACATGGCGTAGGAGAGCTTTACCAATACTATGATCGGAAAGATAGGTAGTTGGAGTAGTCGGTCTGAGAGTAAAAAACTTTGTCCATTGAGTAGTGTGAAACAAAGTATCTAAGGGGAGTGCGCGACGTGCTAGTCGTTTCTGAGATGAACGAGAAGGAAGAGTCGAATCGTCATGTAAGGGTCTTGGTCGTTTGGATGTGGGACCGGGGGTGGTCCGATGGGAGACAGGCGTGTGATTCGAAAATTGCCGCACCGTCGAGGGAGAAGCCGGAATCAAGGTCAGAGAAGAGCGAAGGTCAGATATGTCAAAAGGGCCGGTCGGAACCCCGGTAACTGAAGCAGGTGACGAACCGGCACCAGCAAGAGGTACAGGGGTATTAGAGTTGTCCGAAGAGTTGTCCGGTAACGAGGTAGGGTCAGAACTAGGTGCGGTATCAGGAAGGGGCCCGGGGAACGTGGAGGAATAGCTCCTAGGAGGAATGAAAGGGGCGTAAATCCCCCTCCGCGCCCAAGAGGACCTCAACACCAAAAGTAATGCAGATGCTGCATGGAACCCGTGCCATACCCTACCCTTCATGCCAGTAAACCAGCAATCTGGGATAGCAACCTCACATCCACTGAGCCACCTCGGCGGACAAAAGAGAGGGCGGCCGGATATCCGCCACAAAGCATACTGCCTTCGGCCACCACCCCTGGAATCCGAAAGGTGGCCTCCAGAGATACACCCGTCGCCCGAAAGATACCCAAGGCCACCCCCCGGGAGACCGGAGAGGGATCGGGACATCCCCAGGCGATCCAGATTCCATGGCAAACTACACCACCGCCAAGGACCTCAACGGAATGGGATGGACCACGATACCCTTCCCCCTACCTAGGAACTAGAATGCCTGTGGAGGGAAGCTCCCAGGAGAAAAATGGGAAGGAAATAAGGGAGGGATGAGGAGGAGGAGGAGGAAAGGGAAAAGGGAGGATGGGGAAGATGGGAAAGGGAAGGGGGGATTGGGGGGTAATTAGGTTCGGTCTGAGGAAGAAGACCAAGAGGTCCAATTCCTCAGACCGATAGCCTCTTTACCGCGACAAGGAGCCCCCCTTAAAGAGGTGCATAACAGTAAATTTTCCATTTTTTGGTTTGAATAAAAATTCATTATGTGAATAAAAAATAAAAATGGAATTCATTTGTAAAGACTGAAAACGTAACTAATGAACAGAGGAAATGTTACTTTAGTGCCAGGAATGCCTGCATTGTTTATTCTGCACCCTATTTTGAAATTGGAATATTTTGAACTTTGAGTTAAATTGGCTAAATTACCAATTTCAAATCACTTTATTTTGTAGTTGAAACAGTTGACTGGGCGATTTCTTGTGCTCATTTGATAGAATAGAAGTAATACTAGTGAAATAGCTAAGAATGTGGTCAACTGGAATAATGTAATTGGCCTAAAATGGGAGTCAAAGTCGGCAAAATCGCCGATGCATAAACATCGCTGACACATCAAAATTCGCGAGAGCATAATTTCGTCAATTTTCAATCAAATTTCGTACTTTTTTGTTTTATTACCTTCAGAAAAAGATTCTCTACCATTTCATAAGAAAAAATAATTTTTTTTTTTTTTTAAATTCTTGGACACTCCTTCCAAAAATGGCCTTGGACCCTGAAAGGGTTAAAAAAAAAATCAAAATATTTGGAGCGCTGGGTGAGAGAACGTAGATGTACGTTTGGACAGTTAAGGGGTTAATACTAAGCGATGATAAATGACTGTTCCATAGCACTTAGAGCGAGTATGTCAGATTATGGCATAAGGCATGTCATCTATTGTTTATAATTATATTCAGGTATCTGCTTGGTTAACATCATTAACTCACAATACACATACTCTGCTGTGCTTTTTATGAAGTGACCAAGCCTGCTGCTCTCAGGATTGATGGGCACACTAAACATCCTACTTAACTGAAGCTTCTCTGGGATGAAGTGTAAAAAATTCTGACCAGGTCTGTGGGTCATGTGCAGTGCAAGATTTAGATGGAGAGGCCCCAAGCTATTCCACTTGTGAGGGCCCCTACCAATCCCCTGCCCTCACCACCAGAGGAAGATGCAAGTGTGTTTTAAAAAAAATCAGTGAAGCCGAGGATGATGACGGGTGTTTAAAATTCCGCAATTCACAATTCCTCCTCTAAAGGACCTACAGTAGTGATTGAAAAAAAATGCATAAATGTTAAAATTAATACCGTGAAAAACTTTTGCAATAACCAAACTCTGTAAACATTTTGTGGAATAGACAGGAATTTTTAGGAAAATGAAATTTTAAGTTTACTGTTATACTCTTTAACCCTTTGACTGTCGCAACCCCAAATCCAGAAGTGTCTCCTGGTGTCTCAAAATATTCGGAAAAAAAAAAAAATTCTCTACCACACACACACACACACACTCTCACTCACTCACTCTCTCTCTCTTTCTCTCTCTCTCTCTCTCTCACTCTCTCTCATTCTCTCTCTCTCTCTCTCATTCTCTCTCTCTCTCATTCTCTCTCTCTCTCTCCCCCTCCCTCCTTCTGGTAACCTGGGCATTGCTTTCAGTCACAAACTCTTCAAAATCATTAAATTCATCTTCAGAGACACTTCCATCTGTATTAAAGCTATCACTGGGGAAGAGAAGAGTCCCAGATTCGCCGGGGAGTCAGATATTTCTTACCGCTAGGCATGCTGAACATGGACTACTGAAATAGGTTTCCCACAATGCACCACTGGCTCCTACTGGCCTACCTCCTAGGATCAAGTACTCCTGCAAGGGTTCTGTCTTTAGGTCCCCTCTCACACTGCCCATGTGTACCTACACCATTCGAACAATAAATGCAAGTCTAGTCCACGACCGTAATCCTACACCTACGCTACCCCTTACAGCACTAAACCTGCAGTCAGCAAGCTAAATAAGGAAATAACAGGATGTAGACAGCCTTGCTGTCTGGGAGCTGAGTTCATATTTCGCGCCATACTAGTTCCCATAGTTTCCGCCAGAGGGTAAGCCTGGTGGCATACCCACGTCAGTCTGCCCCACCATGTTTCTTTCTCACTTCTCGTCCAGACATCACTCAGAGAACAAGGCTATCCCTCTCTCTCTCGCAATGGGCATGGCCTACCCGGGCCATAGGTCACAAACACAGCCTGTATACCCCACACTTTATTCTAATAAAGTAAGAAGCTTCCGAAGCCTTACCATTGCATTCCCGCTACCAAGAAGATGCACAATAACTATCATTATACGGATGCTTCTTGTGTAGGCTGATGAAGTGAAGATGACTTCATTCCTCTTCCTTCCTCCCTCGGGGCGAACACAACTGCTGCGAGGCACTGCTTCCACCATTTATAAACAGAGGTTATTTGGCGTCTTCTTTGTAGAGGGAATGAATGATAATGCTTCAGAGGCTTCTTACTTTATTAGAATAAAGTGTGGGGTACACAGGCTGTGTGTTCTGTGACCAGGCCTTGAGGGGCCATGCCCGAGGGAGTGAGAGACGAGAAGTACTTGTTGACTGAGTGATGCCTGGACGAGAAGTGAGAGAGAAACATGGTGGGGCAGACTGACGTGGGTATGCCCACCAGGCTTGCCCTCTGGTGGAAACTATGCGAAATATGAACACAGCTGGCAGACAGAAGAGGCTCTCTATGCACAGTACAGGCTGTCTACACCACCACCCTCACTACTCCACCCACCACCCTAACTACTCCACCCACCACCATCTCTACTCCACCCACCACCATCTCTACTCCACCCACCACCATCTCTACTCCACCCACCACCATCTCTACTCCACCCACCACCATCCCTACTCCACCCACCACCCTCTCTACTCCACCCACCACCATCTCTACTCCACCCACCACCATCTCTACTCCACCCACCACCATCTCTACTCCACCCACCACCATCTCTACTCCACCCACCACCATCACTACTCCACCCACCACCATCACTACTCCACCCACAACCATCACTACTCCACCCACAACCATCACTACTCCACCCACAACCATCACTACTCCACCCACAACCATCGTTATTCCACCTAACACTATCATTACTCCACCCACAACCATGACTACTCCACCCACAACCATCGTTATTCCACCTACCACTATCATTACTCCACCCACAACCATGACTACTCCACCCACAACCATCGTTATTCCACCTACCACTATCATTACTCCACCCACCACCATCACTACTCCACCCACCACCATCACTACTCCACCCACCACCATCACTACTCCACCCACCACCATCACTACTCCACCCACCACCATCACTACTCCACCCACCACCATCACTACTCCACCCACCACCATCACTACTCCACCCACCACCATCACTACTCCACCCACAACCATGACTACTCCACCCACAACCATGACTACTCCACCCACAACCATGACTACTCCACCCACAACCATGACTACTCCACCCACAACCATGACTACTCCACCCACAACCATGACTACTCCACCCACAACCATCGTTATTCCACCTACCACTATCATTACTCCACCGACCACCATGACTACTCCACCCACAACCATGACTACTCCACCCACAACCATGACTACTCCACCCACAACCATCGTTATTCCACCTACCACTATCATTACTCCACCCACCACCATCACTACTCCACCCACCACCATCACTACTCCACCCACAACCATGACTACTCCACACACAACCATGACTACTCCACCCACAACCATGACTACTCCACCCACAACCATGACTACTCCACCCACAACCATGACTACTCCACCGACCACCATGACTACTCTACCCACCTTAATGTTTCTGGAAAAACTCAGTGTTGAAATGGAGGTTACCTCTTCCCAGGATTTATACGAGAACCAAACAAGGGACAAGGTGTCTCATTACAATCTGGGATTAGTGTGGGAGTATTATCCTTCCAGTTATGTCTTGGAAGAGCATGTGGGATGGGATGAAGTACAGTGGTACCCCAAGTTTTTGAACAACTCCCAACTCGAACAATTATGTAAGTGTATTATTGTAAGTGCTTTTGTAAGTGTATTTTTGGGGGTCTGACACGGACTAATCTAATTTTCATTATTCCTTATGGGAACAAATTCGTTCAGTAATGACACGAACAGCCTTCTGGAACGAATTATGGCCGAAACTCGGGGTACCACCGTACACCGAGTTGGTACAGAGTTGGATTTGACTTCAGAAATGCCGCCAACTAGTGGTGGCCTATCTGAAGCTTGCTCATAACTTGGATTTTGGTTTGTAATTCAAAGCAAAAAATCGACTGAGCGATGGCTCATAACTCGGAAAACTCATAAGTTGGGGCACCTGTAAGTCAAGATACCACTATACAGTGCACCCCCGGTTTACATTATTAATTCATTCCAGAATGCTGTTCAAGTGCCGTTACCAAACGAATTTGTTCCCATAAGGAATAATGTAAATTAGATTAGTCCTTTTAGACCCCAAAAAATTCACTTACATAATTGTTCGAGTTTGGAGCAGTACGTAAACCAGGGGTCACTGTATTCAATAGTGGACCCCCAACTTTCGGTTGGTCTGAGTATCGGTCAATTCGAGTTTCGATGGCTTTTTTCGGTCCAATTTTCCCCCGCCAACTGGTCATTCCCCCAACTATCGGCCCGGGTACCAGACCTGTCCGCCTCGCTGCGCAAGCGTCGTGAGCCAGTCTAGCGTTGTTTACCATTGAGAGAACATTACCCAGCGTGCTCATTCAAACATTTCACAATAAATTGATTGTGTTTATTGCTGGTTTAGTGATTGTCACTGTGAAATAAGTCACTATGGGTCCAAAGAAGCTTCACAAGTTGATAAAGGCTATAGCACCAGCCAGCGATTAAGTGTAGCAAGTAAGTTAAGCGATTAAGCGATAGAAAATGATGACACGAAACTTAACTTCTACATTGTTGTTGTTTGAGGAATATAGGGGCACTGACAAGAGCACCGCCCTCTGCAATCATCTCCTCCAAGGTAAGTGTAAATATTTCTTATTTATATAAGTATGAATATTTCTTATTTATAAATTAAAGTGTAAATATTTCTTATTTATAAATTATGTACATTGTTTGTGTGAATAGTGGTGATGGCCTGCTGCTGCCACCCACCATGGCTTATGGTTAGTGGCCCTTATAAACCCAACAACAACACACTACCACCAGTCCTTACATTTGTAATGACATGTTTTATTCATTCTAAAGTTTATATCATGTTTCTATGTTATTAATATTGTTTATTATGTCATATTAGATGAATTGTGCTAGATAAATAAGCTGTAGAGTTGATATTATTGTCATATTGAAGGACTATCTTGTCCTGCCTCCAAACTCTCCCGACTCTCTCATACGCCAACAAGAGTCATCAATAAAGGTAAAACTGATTTAACTGTTCATTTGTCCATTATAATTAGTGCTTTATATTTATTTCTCATTGTTTTCTGTATGTAAAACTATAGTATTTATTCTTTAAAAAAATGAATTTTTGGTGAATATTTTTGGGTGTAAACGGATTAATTGTATTTACGTTATTTCTTATGGGAAACAAGGGTTCGACTTTCGAACAGTTCGAGTTAAGGTCTAGCTCCTGGAACGGATTATGACAGAACCTCGGGGGTGCACTGTATTCTGATGAATAGAAAAAATAATACAGGTACAACATCGATTTTTCAGTAGCCCTTGGTTCCTTGGCTTTGCTGATATAATGATTTTGCCAGACCAACAGAAGTTCTACAATACACTTCTGACCCACCATGGTCTGCTAGAAACTTAAATTATACATTAGCATAAACGAAATGGATTTATTTATTACTGTACTTACGAAGAATGTTGCAGTACTACTCTTCAAGGCCTAAATTTTAGAATTCTACTAGAGCTGCAGAACTAATCACAGAGGTCTGGAAGTTGAGGGTTCTCAGAACTACTAAGTTTCAAAGTTGACTGTTTCATAGTAGATCTGTGATGTTACAGGGAGGACATCGGGAGTACTTGAAGTTGAGGCCACAGGATTTTCAGATGAATGCTTACTGATATGACACAATCTTCTTGGCTATTCTTTTAAATGTTTCATTCAAGCTAAGTTGTTGCATATGCTT
Source organism: Cherax destructor (assembly GCA_009830355.1). NCBI lineage: Eukaryota > Metazoa > Arthropoda > Malacostraca > Decapoda > Parastacidae > Cherax > Cherax destructor. Next base: position 26,770 of record WNWK01012237.1, on the reverse strand, counting down.
TGATCTTTCCCTGTGTAATTTTTTATGCATCAAATAAAATTTCATTAGCTCTTGTTCTGTCACAAAAGAATGTTGTTCTAGGCCTTTGATTAATTCACCTGACAACTCAATTAACTTGTCAATAACTATGATTATTAACAGGTTACTTAGCAAAATATGCTAAGAACTGCACAAAATCAAGGGATCATGACCAACAACTGCAGTGTAATCAATATAAGTAAGCACACACTACATACACTCTTCAGCCACCTGGTAAACTCCTCTGGCAAAAAAATAGTTCATATTTCATCGTCCTGGACGGGTTTCATTGTCATATTTCATCGTCCTAGACGGGTTTCATTGTCATATTTCATCGTCCTGGACGGGTTTCATGAAATTTAGTTTGAACTAAAAGAGGCAACCACCCTGGGAAATGACAGGAAAACCATCCTGCGTGATGGAGTATGACAGGAAAACCATCCTGCGTGATGGAGTATGACAGGAAAACCATCCTGCGTGATGGAGTATGACAGGAAAACCATCCTGCGTGATGGAGTATGACAGGAAAACCATCCTGCGTGATGGAGTATGACAGGAAAACCATCCTGCGTGATGGAGTATGACAGGAAAACCATCCTGCGTGATGGAATATGACAGGAAAACCATCCTGCGTGATGGAATATGACAGGAAACCATCCTGCGTGATGGAATATGACAGGAAAACCATCCTGCGTGATGGAATATGACAGGAAAAAACCCTCCTGCGTGATGGAATATGACAGGAAAACCATCCTGCGTGATGGAATATGACAGGAAAACCATCCTGCGTGATGGAATATGACAGGAAAACCATCCTGCGTGATGGAATATGACAGGAAAACCATCCTGCGTGATGGAATATGACAGGAAAACCATCCTGCGTGATGGAATATGACAGGAAAACCATCCTGCGTGATGGAATATGACAGGAAAACCATCCTGTGTGATGGAGTATGACAGGAAAACCAACCTATGTGATGGAGTATGACAGGAAAACCATCCTGTGTGATGGAGTATGACAAGAAAACCATGATTGATAGGTGCTAGGTGTTTTCTAACCCTGCAAAATATCACATATATCAGGGTATATTATATATGCTATATTATTAATAGGTAGTAGGTTGGTAGACAGCAACCACCCAGGGAGGTACTACCATCCTGCCAGGTGACTGTGAAACAGAAACCTGAAACTGTTTTTACATGATGGTAGGATTGCTGGTGTCTTTTTTCTGTCTCATAAACATGCAAGATTTCAGGTACGTCTTGCTACTTATACTTACACTTAGGTCACACTACGCAAACATGTACACGTTTATGTATACACACTCATCTGAGTTTTCTTTGATTTTATCTTAATAGTTCTTGTTCTTATTGCTTTTCCCTTTCATATCCATGGGGAAGTGGAATAAGAATCTTTCCTCCGTAAGCCATGCGTGTTGTAAAAGTCAACTAAAATGCCGGGAACAATGGGCTAGTAACCCCTTTTCCTGTATAGCTTACTAAAAAGAAGAAGAAAACCGTCAAAGTGGGATGTTTGAATGTGCGTGGATGTTGTGCGAATGATAAGAAAGAGATGATTGTAGATGTTATGAATGAAAAGAAGCTGGATGTCCTGGCTTTAAGTGAGACAAAGCTGAAGGGGGTAGGAGAGTTTCAGTGGGGAGAAATAAATGGGATTAGATCAGGGGTTTCAAATAGAGTTAGAGCTAAAGAAGGAGTGGCAATAATGTTGAATAATCAGTTATGGCAGGTAAAGAAGGAATATAAATGTATAAATTCAAGGATTATGTGGAGTAAAATAAAGGTTGGATGTGAAAAGTGGGTTATAGTAAGTGTTTATGCACCTGGAGAAGAGAAAGTGTAGAGGAGAGAGAGATTTTGGGAAATGAGTGAGTGTGTGGGAGTTTTGAACCAAGTGAGAGAGTAATTGTGGTTGGGGATCTTAATGCTAAAGTGGGTAAAAATGTTGTGGATGGAGTAGTAGGTAAATTTGGGGTGCCAGGGTAAATGTAAATGGGGAACCATTAATTGAGCTATGTGTAGAAAGAGGTTTGGTAATAAGTAATACATATTTTATGAAAAAGAGGATAAATAAATATACAAGGTATGATATAGCACGTAAGGAAAGTAGTTTGTTGGATTATGTATTAGTGGATAAAAGTTGATGAGTAGGCTTCAGGATGTACATGTTTATAGAGGGCAACGGATATATCAGATCATTATTTGGTTGTAGCTACAGTTAGAGTAAAAGGTAGATGGGACAAAAGAAAATGACAACAGCAAGTAAGAGAGAGGTAAAAGTGTATAAACTAAGGGAGGAGGAAGTTAGGGTGAGATATAAGCAACTATTGGCAGAAAGGTGGGCTAGTGCAAGTAGGAGTAGTGGGGGGTTGAAGAGAGTTGGGATAGTTTTAAAAATGCAGTATTAGAATGTGGGGCAGAAGTTTGTGGCTATAGGAGGGTAGGTGCAGGAGGAAAGAGGAGTGAGTGGTGGAATGAGAAGTAAAGGGTGTGATAAAAGAAAAAGGTAGCTTATGAGAGGTTTTACAAAACAGAAGTGTTAATAGAAGAGCAGAGTATATGGAAAGTAAAAGAAAGGTGAAGAGAGTGGTGAGAGAGTGTAAAGAAGAGCGGATGAAAGAATGGGAGAGGCTCTGTCAAGAAATTTTGCTGAAAACAAGAAAAATTTTGGAGTGAGATAAACAAGGTAAGAAAGCCTAGGGAACGAATGGATTTGTCAGTTAAAAACAGAGTAGGGAGTTAGTAGATGGGGAGCTGGAGGTATTGGGTAGATGGCGGGAATATTTTGAGGAACTTTTAAATGTCGATGAAAAAAGGGAGGCGGTAATTTCATGTACTGGCCAGGGAGGTACAACATCGTTTAGGAGTGAAGAAGAGCAGGATGTGAGTGTGGGGGAGGTGCGTGAGGCATTACGTAGAATGAAAGGGGTAAAGCAGCTGGAATTGACGGAATCATGACAGAAATGTTAAAAGCAGGGGGATATAGTGCTGGAGTGGTTGGTATTTTTGTTTAATAAATGTATGAAAGAGGGAAGGTACCTAGGGATTGGCAGAGAGCATGCATAGTTCCTTTATATAAAGGGAAGGGGATAAAAGAGAGTGTAAAAATTATAGGGGAATAAGTTTACTGAGTATACCAGGTAAAGTGTATGGCAGGGTTATTATTGAAAGAATTAGAGGTAAGACAGAGTAGGATTGCAGATGAGCAAGGAGGCTTTAGAGTGGGTAGGGGATGTGTAGATCAAGTGTTTACAGTGAAGCATATATGTGAACAGTACTTAGATAAAGGTAGAGAAGTTTTTATTGCATTTATTGATTTAGAAAAGGCATATGATAGAGTGGATAGGGGAGCAATGTGGCAAATGTTGCAAGTGTGTGGAATAGGTAGTAAGTTACTGAAGGCTGTAAAGAGTTTTTATGAGGATAGTGAGGCTCAGGTTAGGGTGTGTAGGAGAGAGGGAGATTACTTCCCGGTAAAAGTAGGTCTTAGACAGGGATGTGTAATGTCACCATGGTTGTTTAATATATTTATAGATGGGGTTGTAAAAGAAGTAAATGCTAGGGTGTTGGGGAGAGGGGTGGGATTAAATTATGGAGAATTTAATGCAAAATGGGAGTTGACACAGTTGCTTATGGGAGATTCTAAAGAAAAGTTGCAAAGGTTAGTGGACGAGTTTGGGAGAGTGTGTAAAGGTAGAAAGTTAAAAGTGAACATAGATAAGAGTAAGGTGATGAGGGTATCAAACGATTTAAATAAAGAAAAATTGGATATCACATTGGAGAGAGGGATTATGGAAGAAGTAAATGTTTTCAGATATTTGGGTGTTGACGTGTCAGCGGATGGGTTTATGAAGGATGAGGTTAACCATAGAATTGATGAAGGAAAAAAGGTGAGTGGTGCATTGAGGTATCTGTGGAGACAAAAAACGTTATCCATGGAGGCAAAGAAGGGAATGTACGAAAGTATAGTGGTACCAACACTCTTATATGGGTGTGAAGCATGGGTTGCAAATGCTGCAGCGAGGAGGAGGCTGGAGGCAGTGGAGATGTCCTGTCTAAGGGCAATGTGTGGTGTAAATATTATGCAGAAAATTCGGAATGTGGAAATTAGGAGAAGGTGTGGAGTTACTAAAAGTATTTGTCAGAGGGCTGAAGAGGGGTTGTTGAGGTGGTTTGGTCATTTAGAGAGAATGGATCAAAGTAGAATGACTTGGAGAGCGTATAAATCTGTAGGGGAAGGAAGGCGGGGTAGGGTCGTCCTAGAAAAGGTTGGAGGGAGGGGTAAAGGAGGTTTTGTGGGCGAGGGGCTTGGACTTCCAGCAAGCATGTGTGAGCGTGTTAGATAGGAGTGAATGGAGATGAATGGTTTTTGGGACATGACGATCTGTTGGAGTGTGAGCAGGGTAACATTTTGTGAAGGGATTCAGGGAAACCAGTTAATTGATTTAGTTGGACTTGAGTCCTGGAAATGGGAAGTACAATGCCTGCACTTTAAAGGAGGGGTCTGAGATAGTGACAGCTGGGAGGGACTTTTCTCAGCTGTCGTATCTGAGCTCCTCTGCAAAGACAGTGATTATGTATGAGTGTGGTGAAAGTGTTGAATGATGATGAAAGTATTTTCTTTTTGGGGATTTTCTTTCTTTTTGGGTCACCCTGCCTCGGTGGGAGACGGCCGACTTGTTGAAAAAAAAAAAAAATCAGGGTAGTCATATATGTGATACATCTAATTTAAAAAAAAAAAAATAGCTTTCTCACACAGAAAATACAGCATTAAAATATAAAAAATTAAAAAAATATTTCAGGGATAAGGCAAAACTTAAAAATTTATAATATACCGAAGGGTTAGAACATACTACATATGAGGTGTTTAGGAACCAATTAAAATTTTACAACACTGCAGTGCAAACATGTGAAACAACCTTCTTTTGTATACACCAGAAACACAACTCCTTCATAACTTTGAATACCTTCTGTTGTGTATATACTAAGTGCATGCTATAATGTAACTTAGGGGAATCATTTGTTGTGTATATACTAAGTTTTCTGTTATTATGCCGGCCATCCTCCACCAAGATAGGGTGACCTGAAAAAAGAAGACACTTTCACCATCACTCACTCCATTACCATCTTGCCAGAAGTGCCAACATTACAGCTCAGATGCCCCTCCAAACTGCAACATCCCCATCCCTCATTCAGAGTGCAGCACTGTACTTTCCACCTCCAACAGCACATCATAAAAACCATTTGCTTCCACCCATATTATCTAACATGCTCACACGTCTGTTAAAACATCCGATTCACCCTATTTTGCCTCACCCACTCTAAATGTCCAAACCACTTCAATCCCTCCTCAACTCTCTGGATAATACCTTTAGTAACCCCATACTTCCTAATCTCCAAACTATGAAATCTCTGCATAATATTCACACCACACATTGTCCTCAGACACATCTCCAGTGCCTTCATCCTCCTACTCACTGCAACATTCACAACCAAAGCTTCACATCCATTTAATTAAGTGTGTTGGTACCACAACACTCATAACATTCCACTTTTACCTCCATGGATAATGTCTCCACAGATGCCTCAATCCACCACCCACCTTTTTCTCCCCTTGTCAGTTACATGATTCACCTCATCATTTTTTTTTTGTTACTCTCATCACCTTGTTCATTCCAATACTCATTATAAATTTCCTTGAACTTACAAAAATAAAAATTATTATGCAATTGTTGTTTATTGTCGTGACATATGATTTTTCTATTGCTTAAGGTTACAAATGAAACAAAAATAATATTTCTTAACTTAAATTGTGGTTGCTGGTGTTTGTCGATGATTGTCAGCTGAGGTAGATGGTAGTCAAGTCAGTCAGTAAGTCAAGTCAGTCAGTTAAGTCAAGTCAGTCAGTAAGTCGTCAATCAAGTCATCAGTCAGTCAAGAGTCAGTAAAGTCATTCAATCAAGTCAGTTAAGTCATTCAATCAAGTCAGTTAAGTCATTCAATCAAGTCAGTTAAGTCATTCAATCAAGTCAGTTAAGTCATTCAATCAAGTCAGTTAAGTCATTCAATCAAGTCAGTTAAGTCATTCAATCAAGTCAGTTAAGTCATCTCAATCGTTAAGTCATTCAATCAAGTCATTCAATCAAGTCAGTTAAGTCATTCAATCAAGTCATTCAATCAAGTCAGTTAAGTCATTCAATCAAGTCAGTTAAGTCATTCAATCAAGTCAGTTAAGTCATTCAATCAAGTCAGTTAAGTCATTCAATCAAGTCAGTTAAGTCATTCAATCAAGTCAGTTAAGTCATTCAATCAAGTCAGTTAAGTCATTCAATCAAGTCAGTTAAGTCATTCAATCAAGTCAGTTAAGTCATTCAATCAAGTCAAGTTAAGTCATTCAATCAAGTCATTAAGTCATTCAACGCAGTTAAGTCATTCAATCAAGTCAGTTAAGTCATTCAATCAAGTCAGTTAAGTCATTCAATCAAGTCAGTTAAGTCATTCAATCAAGTCAGTTAAGTCATTCAATCAAGTCAGTTAAGTCATTCAGTCAAGTCAGTTAAGTCATTCAGTCAAGTCAGTTAAGTCAATCAATCAATCAATCAAGTCAGTTAAGTCATTCAGTCAAGTCATTCAGTCAAGTCATTCAGTCAAGTCATTCAGTCAAGTCAGTTAAGTCATTCAGTCAAGTCAGGTAAGTCATTCAGTCAAGTCAGTAAGTCATTCAATCAAGTCAGTTAAGTCATTCAGTCAAGTCAAGTCGCTTTATTCAGGTAGTTGTGATCTTTGTGACATTCTTAAACTTTTTCTTGCCACTTCCAGCATCACTCACATGCTTCTTGGATGTGATCGTTGCTCAGTAGATACAAGATATGGTAATGAAATGACCGATTCAAAAACACAGATCTGGGGTATCATATGGGAAGTGTATGTACAGACACTGGGATGGAGGTGGCAGGTAGGCCTCCCTCGCAAAGACAATGGCCTGACCCATAGGCAGACTGCTGATAGGAAGGGGGAAATATCCCTCGGTCCAGCTCGCGGTGCTTCAAATTTTTTCCCCACCCAGTAACAACCATGTTAAGTAAGTTTTATGAAATGCTATATAAAAAATATGCCGCAATTTTGCCATAGTGTTATAACAAATATGTGGTAAATAAACCTGTTCTATAACAGCCTACTGTAACACATACTTTAAAAGGTAATTTTTTGTTTAAAACACAGCAAATATAACATCACATGCTAAATTCAAGATTATTATGCATAGGCCTTCACAAGATGGAAAACAAATTTCTTGAAAAACTTTGCTACCAACCTTCAATAAGAGACTGCCCAGGGCTTCATGTGGGTCAGCAGGTTGTGTGTGTTGAGCAGCTTAGAATTGTCAAGTCTTCTTGATAGTTTAACATTGTTTCATCGATTGTCCCTATTTACATGCACAGAATCCACTTATGACCTCTTTAATTAAATTCAACACCCTTGAATATACCCTGATGACCTCGCTGACTGGCTTCCTCTTGGAAAACCACATCTTCAATGCAGACTTTGATTTCTTAACTTAAATTGACTTTTTTATATCAACTTTTTCTTTCTTCTTTAGCACATCCTTCATACCTCTTACTCCTGCAGTCAGCTACACTGCCATATTAAGTGGCTACACCCAAACAAGATTGGCACAGTTTTATGAAAACAATAATTCTCAATCCGGATACTACATTGTCTAATTAAAAAGACCATTCAACCACATCATACAAAGGGAAGGCACTAATCTTTTAAACAAAACAGCATGTCCTTGAAAAAGAAAAAAATTACTGTAGCTAATCTCATGTACCCTTAACTATTACAGAGGGTTTCTGAGGTCAAAATATACAGCTCTCCATTCTGAGTTGTTTCCCTTGTGTGTGATTTACATCATTATCGGTGTTCATAACAGGTATGAAGCCATATACAAGAGGGTGTGTGATCAGCTACTTCACCAGAGAGGAGGGATGCATACCCAGAAATGCAAGTACTTGTTACATTTACTAGAAAGTGTTAAACCTGAAGGGGATAAGGTAATCAGCTGTGATCAGGGGGAGAGAACAGTACCTAACTAGCTTGATGGTCCACTAACACTCCTCATGCACTCACCTCTTTTAACCAACTTGATAGTTTAATAAATATTCTTATACACACACATGGTACAAACATGTTACAAAAACACTATAGCATAATGGGAAATAATACAATGCTCAAAACAGAAAGTTTATATAGAGACCTGTAATAAAAACTGCTCACTGATGCTATTCATGTATAAAAGGTTTTGAAAAAATGATAGTGGGTAATGCTTGTTTTATAGAGAAAAAACAGAGAGATTAATATTATCAATACATGCTTCACAAAAAAAGGTAGCAAAACATGGCACAATAAAGCAATGGAGAAGACTGGAATACCTTTAGAGTAATGAGACAAACAAGGACAAACTTTATAAAGTAAATTATGAATTGCCAGTGTCTTAATTATAGCACTTCTTCAACTAAGATATCAGTTTTTTATCATTTCAAAAAGTGCTGTTATTCTATTAGTGAAACTGTGCCCTGCACAAGTGTTTTCATAATTTAGTCAGTAAATGTTACAACAGTGCTTGACCCTCCTCCTGAGAACATTCAACTAATTAATACACTTTGTACCAATATTAATATGCAGTATTAAAACAACTCATTAACTACTGGAAATAAGACATCAGGTAATATGATGACTACTTTCACTGAAATGAAATTCCTAAACTTAAAATAATAAACTTTATACATGGCAAATATTTGAATTGTATACTGCATGAAAGTGCACTCCTTACAATGTTTTATATAGCACTCAGGTAATCCCATTCAGAGTAATCTAGCATTTGTCCTAAAACTGTTCTTAAATATTCAATGACTATACAATCAACTATTCATAAACTCCTCCGCTAACATTGAGGCTAAGATTAATCGAGTGTTCATTATTATTACAAATACTTTATTTTTCCTCACACCATTCATTCTCTTTGCGGACCTGTTCTTCCTCCGAGGGTGTGAAGTCATTCTTGATATTGAAGGTTTTGCGAATTTCATCTGGGGTCTTACCCTTGATCATGTTGGCAACAGTCTTGCATGTAACGTCAAGGAGGCCCTTGATGTCCAGGTAGTTAGCTGCCAAGATTAATTCAAACAGTGTGCCTTGATCAACCTGCAAATAGTGTCCTTTGATTAACCTGCACATTTTTTGTCTGAAAATATAATACCAATACATGGGTCCCAAACTTATGAGCTACAAAAATTGCAGTTACAAACAGTGCATTTTTTAATAATTTAATCTGTTAAAATATAAACATTGTAACAGAATATTTAAGAAATTGTTCACTTTTTACAAAATGCTTAGATTTCAAGTGCAGAATGTTTATTTAATGCATATGTGTTGGGCCTAATGCGTGTCGTAAGAGGCGACTAAAATGCCGGGAGCAAGGGGCTAGTAACCCCTTCTCCTGTATATACAGTGGTCCCCCGAGTTTCGTAAAAACTTCACTCCAGAAGCCTGCTCAAGCGCCATTACCGAACGAATTTAATCCCTTAAGGAAAAATGTCACGTAGGTTAGTCTATTTCAGACCCCCAAAAATACACTTCCACAAGCACTTACAATATTATACTTACATAATTGTACGATTTCCAGGGTGTACGAAACTCGGGGGACCACTGTATTACTAAATGTAAAAGGAGAAACTTCCGTTTTTCCTATTGGGCCACCCCGCTTCGGTGGGAAACGGTCGACGTGTTGAAAGAAAGAAGGAAGTGTTGGGCCTGGGTATAAACTTATATTTCTAGGAGTAAGACAAGGTTTTTATGCTAAATAAAAATTCCAGGTATAAATACCTTCCCCCCCCCACACCAAATTGAAGCATTCTCATACTGTAAACTACTTTCAACAATGCTCAGTGTTATTTTCCCATAATAAAATTTCAATATTTACTATTGATATAACCAACCTACAAAAAACTTTCACCTTGTCACAATGTAATAACCTCAGATTGTAATTTAAGTAAACTTATTATCTGCTATAAATAAAAAACCAATGTTTACCTATAACAAACTTGATCAATTTCTCTAGTATTAAGTAGTCTATAAGCCATTAGATTTAGTCTGCCCATAATGCCATGGCATGATAGTGGCTCTCCTTGCACTGCAATTCATAATTGTAATTACAAAATCTCGATGTAAACTTGCAATGAAATAAAAATATTATTATTCTAAGTTAATAAAAAATCTAGTTTAAAAATTTCTTACATTAGAAGCATTTTAAGTATTTTTTAGAAACATGGGAATACAGAAAACTAGCAGTTTTTTAAATGTTGCACCAAAAACCAGGGATATTTGAAATAGGGATGGTTTCTGTGGGGAAAATTCCCCTACATGCCTTGGGCATTGCCAATGTTTTAACCCTTTGAGGGTCCAGAGGCTAAATCTCAAAGTGACAGCCAGGGTCCAAGAATTAAAAAAAAAAAAATTCTTTTTTTCTTATGAAATGGTAGAGAATCTTTTTCTGAAGGTAATAAAACAAAAAGCATGAAATTTGATGGAAAATTGACGAAATTACGCTCTCGTGAATTTTGCTGCTTCAGCGATATTTACACATTGGTGATTTTGCCGACTTTGACGCATATTTTAGGCCAATTATATTCCAGTCGACCAAATTCTTAGTTATTTCGCTAGTAGTACTTCTATTTTATCGATTGAGCACAAGAAATCGCCCAATCAACTATTTCAACTACCCAATACTGTAAAGTGATAGAAAATTGATAATTTGGCCAATTTCACACAAAGTTCAAAATATTCCAATTTCAAAATAGTGTCCAGAATAAATAATGCAGGCATTCCTAGCACTAAAATAACATTTCCTCTGCTTATTAGTTATGTTTCCAAGCTTCACAAATGAATTCCACTTGGATTTTTTATTCATATAATGAGTTTTTATTCACATAAAAAAATAGAAGATTTACTCTTATGCAATATTGTAATAATTGTATAAATAATATCAGCGCATTCCCTGAATGCACATTAGACCCACCAGCTGACATGTATTGGACATATATGTCATGTTTTTTTTTACTCTTGAACATCAGCAAAAATTGAAGATTTCCGCTAATTTGAGCTCAATTTCAAGCTATTTTTAGTACTAAAACCAATCAAAATCCCTTCTATTTCTGTAATATACCTTCCATTCTATCAAATGAGACCAAGAAACCATGAATACAACCCTAAAAAACATATGTAAATATACCGCAAAGTCCCTGTTTTAATAAAAAAAACAGTCAGTTTTTTTCTCATTATGCACTGCGTGCTGCAGGATTTGTTTTATATGGTGCACACTTACCACATAGATGTATTCTCTCATATCTAGGCCCAAATTTACTGCTCTCAGCTTATCTGAGTGAGCTGAGCATTCTAGATAGTGATCTTATCCCAGTTGACAGTAAACCTTTGAAGAGTATAGTGTTGTATGTCGAGCAATTATTACCTACAGTAAGAGATAGTAAGAGAAGTTCTCCTTTGCTCATATTTTATGTTATATAGTTAAATATTTCAGCCAGGGAGAGTTCAATCAACTCCACCGAGCCTGTTCATTCCTTCAGTAGGAAAGTGATCATAAGCCTTGAGCTAAAGATAGAAAATCAGAAAATCCAGTTTAGAACTGAAGTTATTGATTGTGTGTTTTGTTCTCAGATTTCTAATATCTAGTAAAATTTTTGTGTGTTCAAGTTCTCTCCAAGTTCCGAGTTTTAACAGTATGACCCGTGTGCACCGAGTCTATCTTTTCTGTTAAAACTTCTTCCCTGTAAATATTTATTCTTCCTCAAAAGCCGTAGAGTGCATGAATACAGATCGATCGAGCAATTTTATCAGTAGAAATTGTAATAACTTGTAATGCATTACATGAAGAATAATTATATCAAGACCCATTACAAATTAAATTAAGAACCATCAAATCAAGGCCCATTACAAATTACATCAAGAACCATTACTTTAAGAATTGTGATAGTAGATCAGTTATTACTATCTATTAAGTTGATTTAATCCTGTTATAAATCCCTTGATTAGTTCTAAGTTATAAATGTGTTTGCTTTGTGTAGAATCACCCCAGTATCACCTGCCTGTTCAGTCTATAGAGTTGTATTGTATGTCGAGACATCATACGTAACATGGCCGAGCTGTCAGTAATATGTACTGACGCATATTATTATACTTGTGTAGTGTATTATAAGTAATTCTAGCTATGTTATATTTGTGATCCCTTGTTACTTGTGACGTCAGAGACCCCCACCATGTGAGTGCTGCATCAGATGCCTCCCTCTCATTCCACGCTAGGCGTACAACTGAACAGGTGTGGGGCTGGGTACTGCTCCTCTCTTACTTAATATATCCAGTCACCAACCAGCTGTGAGTTTCCCTGTGACTACCTTTTATCTCCAAGAACCCCCGTGATAGTAGAACTACGGCTTGGACCCTGGCTTCAAAGCCGTAGAACTACAGGACGGACCCTCAAAGGGTTAATGGAGGACTAGCTTGGTTCACCCCCCTCCTCCTCCTCTTCCTCTGTTTACAAGTGCCACACAATCAGTTTATGACAATGAAGATGCCAAGCAGCAGCTCAAGTGTGAAAGCAATGTCTGTTTTGAAAAAACAACAACTATTTGTTCAAGACAATAAGGTCAACATAAGGACATATAAGAATAAAGGAGCACCGCAGCAGGTCTGCTGGCCAATTCTTAGCAGGTCCTCCTCCAGTCCAACCTTTCTCACCCACATATTTGTTTAACTTCCTTTTAACCCTTTGACTGTCGGAGGCCCCATTCTGAAATTGTCATTCTATGTCGCAAAATTTTGGAAAAAAAAATAAATTATTTTTTCTTATGAAATGCTAGAGAATCTTTTCCCGATGGTAATGACACCAAAAGTACGAAATTTGATGGAAAACTTACGAAATTACGCTCTCGCAAAGTTAATGATATCAGCGATATATACGCATCAGCGATTTTGCCGAATTTGAGCCCTATTTTTGGCCAATTCTATTGTTACAGTCAACCAAACTCATAGTTATTTCTTTAGAACTTCATTTGTTCTATCGAATGAGTACAAGAAACAACCAATTTACCGATTTCAATACCCAATAAAGTGGTCAGAAATTGGCAATTTCGCCAATTTCATGCAAAATAAAAAAGATGTCAATTTCAAAATAGGGTCCAGAATAAACAATGCAGACATTCCTGGCACTAAAATAAGATGTTATCTGTTCATTGGTCACGTCTTTAGGCCCCTCTTATATTACTCTTGCTTTCTATTTTGATTTTTTTATTCACACAAAAAATAGAAGATTTATTGTTATGCAGACTATTGCATTATTGTAAAAATGGTATAAATAATATCTGTGCACTTGTGAAAGAATATTAGATTCACCAGTTGATGTGTATTGGATGCGTGGCATGATTTGTTTACTCTTGAACATTGGCAAAAATCGAACATTTCCGCTACTTTGAGCTCAATTTCAAGATCGTTTTCATCATGAAACTAATCAAAATCATCTCTATTCCTCTAATATGTTTTCCATTCTATCCAATGAGACCAAGAAAAAGAGAATACAACCATAAATACTATACGAAAACACACTTCAAAGTCGGCGTTTTAATCCAAAAACATGGTCGGAGTTTTGTTTTTCTCATTATGCACTGCGTGCTTCAGGATTTTTTTTATACTGCGCACACTGACCACACAGACCCATTCTCTCATATGTGGGCCTACCAGCTTTCTCCTGTTTGATTTGAGGCTGCTAGAATTTGTGAGTACAGTGGTACCCCGACTTACGATATTTTTTCATTCCAGAATGCTGTTCAAGTGCCATTACCAAACGAATTTTTCTCCATAAGAAATGATGTAAAATAGACTAGTCCTTTTAGACCCCCAAAATTACACTTACATAAGCATTTAAAAAAATAAACTTACATAAAAGGGTGAGTTTGGGGACCATCGTAAGTCGGGGTACCACTGTATATATATGTCCAAAACACTGGCTCGTAAGACGTATATATACGACTGAAACAGTCAAAGGGTTAAAGCTACCCAAGGTTTCAACTTCAATGACCACAATGGGTAATTTGTTCCATTCATCGACTAATATTGTCAAACCTATACTTTCCTACATCCTTTATAAATCTATTTTTTTTTAACATGCTGGCTGTCTCCCACTGAGGTAGGATGACCTGAAAAAAGAAACACTTTCACCATCATTCATGCTATCATTATCTTGCCAGAGGTGCACAGATAAATAATAAATTATGTAGAACAGGATGATAGTAAACTATGCACGATTAGGGTCACAAGTGACATGGTCCTTAGACAAATAGATAAATTAAAACCTAACAAATCCCCAGGCCCTGATGAACTGTATGCAAGGGTTCTAAAGGAATGTAAAGAGGAGCTTAGCAAACCTATGGCTAATCTTTTCAACATATCACTGTAAACTGGCATGGTGCCAGATAAGTGGAAAATGGCAAAAGTAATACCTATTTTCAAAGCAGGTGACAGGTCCTTAGCTTCGAACTATAGACCAATAAGCCTAACCTCCATAGTGGGAAAATTTATGGAATCAATAATTGCCGAGGCAATTCGCAGCCATCTTGAAAAGCATAAATTAATCAACGAATCTCAGCATGGTTTTACAAAAGGGCGATCCTGCCTTACAAATTTAATAACTTTTTTCACTAAGGTATTTGAGGAGGTAGATCATGGTAATGAATATGATATTGTGTATATGGACTTCAGAAGGGCTTTTGATAGAGTCCCACATCAGAGACTATTGAGTAAAATTAAGGCACACGGAATAGGAGAAATTTTTTCCTGGATAGAGGCATGGTTGACAAATAGGCAGCAGAGAGTTTGCATAAATGGGGAGAAATCAGAGTGGGGAAGCGTCACAACCGGTGTTCCACAGGCGTCAGTATTGGGCCCCTTGTTCACAATCTACATAAACGACATAGATGAGGGAATAAAAAGCGACATAAGCAAGTTTGCCGATGACATCAAAACAGGCCGTCCAATTCATTCAAATGAGGACATTAGAGCACTCCAGGAAGATTTGAATAGACTGATGCAGTGGTCGGAGAAGTGGCAGATGCAGTTTAATATAGATAAATGCAAAGTTCTAAATATTGGACAGGACAATAACCATGCCACATATATACTAAATAATGTAGATCTTAATACTACTGATTGCGAAAAGGATTTAGGAGTTCTGGTTAGCAGTAATCTAAAACCAAGACAGCAGTGCATAAGTGTTCGCAATAAAGCGAACAGAATCCTTGGCTTCATATCAAGAAGCATAAATAATAGGAGTCCTCAGGTTGTTCTTCAACTCTATATATCCTTGGTTAGGCCTCATCTAGATTATGCTGCACAGTTTTGGTCACCGTATTACAGAATGGATATAAATGCTCTGGAAAACGTACAAAGGAGGATGACTAAGTTGATCCCATGTATCAGAAATCTTGCCTATGAGGATAGACTGAGGGCCCTGAATCTGCACTCTCTAGAAAGGCGTAGAATTAGGGGGGATATGATTGAGGTGTATAAATGGAAAACAGGAATAAATAAAGGGGATGTAAATAGCGTGCTAAAAATATCTAGTATTGACAGGACTCGCAGCAATGGCTTTAAGTTGCATAAATTCAGATTCAGGAAGGATATAGGAAAGCATTGGTTTGGTAATAGAGTTGTCGATGAGTGGAACAAACTCCCGAGTACAGTTATAGAGGCTAAAACGTTGTGTAGTTTTAAAAATAGGCTAGATAAATATATTAGTAGGTGCGGGTGGGTGTGAGTTGGTCTTGACTAGCTTGTGCTACTAGGTCAGATGCCGTGCTCCTTCCTTAAGTGAATGTAACCTGACCTGGATGGGTCGGGGCATTGGCTTAAGCCAGTGGGAGACTTGGACCTGCCTCGCATGGGCCAGTAGGCCTGCTGCAGTGTTCCTTCTTTCTTATGTTCTTATGTTCTTATGACCCTTTGAGTGTATACGAACATGAAAACCCTCTTGCAATTAGGTGTCCATTTGATTATTTTAGCCAGTTTTTTACCCCAAATATGATAGACAGCATGACATATCAAATCAATTTGTAGATGATTATTGGGCAAGTTCAACTAAGGCAATCCAGGTTGCAGAAGTCATGTCATCTAAGAGGTTTAGGTTGCTTAGGCGTACAGTTCATTTCAGTGATAACACCCACAAGCATAAGGACAGATTCCACAAAATAAGGCCTCTTTACACTGCACTAACTAATGCTTGCTTGAAGTAATGGTTGGGAACCTCAGGCAGTACATCAATACCAAACCATCGTGCATGATGACCTGAGCGTCGGTAAGCTGGGATGGAAGAAGGGTGGGTAAGGATAGAAATATGGGAAAAGGTTGGGTAAGGGTAGGAGGAGGGAATATACAGGTGAGTGGCACGTCCACTCTGGGCGACATGTGCAGAGAAACTGCAGGCGTTGTTGATCGGTGTGGGTGACGCTGGAGCGAGTTGTAGCAGCTGATGAGGCGGGTGCAGGTGGACTGCAGGAGGCCGCCAGGCGTCGATAGCAGAGTCCCAGAAGGCAGGCAAGGTCGAGAAGGCAGTCACATTACAGTGATGTGTTGGAGAAATCACTGAAGCGTTCCATTCACCAGCAAGGTGAACTGTCGTAGTGAGATGTGTTTTACTTTAATTAGACGTTGGAAGTTAGGATGTTGAAGGTCTCTTATAATGTTGTCGAGGGTCTGGAGTGTTGTGGTATTACATCTGAATTTAACAGTTCCATCGTGGAGATGTTGAGTAAGGTCAGCAGGCATCATTGTTGAGGGAAATTGTCGAGTAGTAAAGAATCTTACACCAAACATGGTGCATGGTGGAAGTGTTGGAGTGGCAGGGCTGGAAGACGAAGTCTCTGATTGGTTCGAGGGAGTAGGAGATGAAAGCTTCTCATTGGTGGGAGGTGGTTGTGGTGAGGCTGGCAAGGAGGCAGCTGATTGGTTCTCGGTAGGGGTGTGAGGTGGTGGTGAGCTCTCATTGGTTGTTGTAGGCGTGACGTCAGTAGTAGCTGGTGGTGGTGGTGCGGCTTCAGCTGAGTCATCAGCAGGTAAAATAATGTCGTCAATATGCTGGGAATTGTTGAGTATCACAGAAGATGGTGGAGAATCTGGAAATTTGAACTCTGGCATGTTGTTTAATTTGAAGAGTTCGTTGATGGAGGTGTTGAATGTCCCAGGAACAGCAGCATTATGCATATGAGCATAGACCATACAGTAGTAGATGGTGGTGGGGTCACTGGCAGGTGCGATGCTGGTAGTAGTAGGTTGCGTGGAGGCTTGGAGAATTTTAGTTGTGGTAGCTTGTAATTTTGTAATTGCAGCATAGGTGGGAAGATTTTGAAGATGACTTTTCTGTGCTGCTTCTTGGGTCTTCTTCAGAATGTCTTTGCGAGTGGGACACTTAGCAGCAAATGTGTGATGATCGTTGCTTTTACAGTTGAGGCAGGATGGTGTTGGTGGAGCAGCGGCGGTGCATGATCTAAAATCATGTCCTTCACCACTACATGTAGTGCAAAACTTCTTTTCCTTCACAGGACAGTCGCTGGTGTTGTGTGAATACGAGTAACAGGTCCAACAGTGAGAAATGTAGTGGAATCTCTCTGCCTCGATGCAGGTGGGGCTGACGAAGTAATAATATACAGCCAGTCCGTCGGCTAATGCAGTGGCAGCCATGTTGACGTCGGTAAACGTGACCTTGAGCATGGAGGAAGCTGTAGGTATTTTCATGATGCTCTCCACTGTGGCCCATGAGTTTTGATCTTCAATGGATGTCTTGAGTTCGTCGATAAGTTGAACTGTAAGAAGCTTATCAAGTTTCTTAAGGAAAACTGTTCTTCTTGCCCTGAGAGCTGAAGATGACATGACAGTAAATCCTCGTTCAGAGAGAGTGGTGGTGGCTGTTGTAGTGAGAGTGGGGGTGGGTGTTGTAGTGAGAGTGGTGATGGTGTTGTAGTGAGAGTGGTGATGGTGTTGTAGTGAGAGTGGTGGTGGTGTTGTAGTGAGAGTGGTGGTGGCTGTTGTAGTGAGTAGCTTCTCTGCATCTTCATCATCGTTGCAGACAACAATAAATGCTTCTTTCAGGGTCAATATGGTGTTGAACTTCACCTGTAGCACGCTCTTAACAGCAACTGCTAGAGCAAGTTTGGATGAATCATTCACAGTGCCACTGTTGGGTTTAATCTTGACACGATTTGCGTAGCTCATCGTGATGAAGGTAGAAATTCCCCTCCCCAACGGGGATCGTAGGGAGACTGAAGGAAGTCAGAGCTGCTGTGACCGCACTGGGCAGAGTCAACTAGCAGAATGTGTGTGTCGTGTTCTACCAAACCAGACAAATGGGGTTTCAAACTATTTTGTCGTGCAAGTGAAGATGGAATCATACATGATATAATCATGTATGAAGGCAAAACGACTTTTGAAAACCATCCCATAAAGCTGCCAGATGAAGAAACTAAACTACCAATAAGTTCAAAGATTGTTCTGGTACTTGCAACAACTCTCAACAAAAGAAAGACAACAGTAATCTATGCTGACAATTTCTTTTCAAGTCTACCTTTGGTCAAGGTACTAAGAGACAAGTATAACTGCAGGTACACTGGAACAGTACGTGAAAATTGATGTGGTAAACCAGAACTGATGCCTGTCAAACAAATGGAAAAGAACTTAATGCCCAGGGGCACTTTTGACTTCAAAACCAATGATGGTATCCTTGTTGTAAGGTGGAAGGACAACAAAGCTGTGACTTTAGTGACAAATGATGTGGGAGTGGAACCTGTGACTCTTATTGAAAGATATAACAAGGAATCTAAGACTAAAGACAACTTCCAGTGCCCTGCAGTCATCAAGAACTATAATGCACACATGGGAGGTATTGACAAAAGTAATATGTTGGTACATATGTACAAAACACCAATGAAATCTAAACGTTGGTACATGCGGCTGTTTGCCTATGTTCTTGATCTTTCTGTTGTGAATGTATGGCTTCTTTACTGCCGTGACTGTCGGTCACTAAAGGCAAATGCATGCCACTGAAACAATTCCGGCTTGAAGTCTCTGGCACTGCAAGATCCAAAGGACAAAGTATGGACGCAGCAACATAAGATCAAGTCCAAGACCTTCAACAAGTACTTCCAGTGGTAACAGTGATGATGGTTTGCCAGCCTTGCAATTGCCCTCTCAAAACAGTACCAACGTGCAGATACGCCTGATGACAGTGTGAGGTTGGATAACATGCTAGCTCACTGGCCAACACAAGGCAAGTTATTGTCATGCAAGTATTGCAACACAAAGAAACATCATGTCACATCCTAATTTTTCTATTCATTATGCAAAGTTAACCTATGCATCAAGAAGGAAAGAAATTGCTTCACAGCCTATCATTGTAGCAATTAGTCATCTATAATGATTGTTCTTACTCAGGGAATTCAGGAATATGGGACTTGAAAGTTTTATCCCTTTGCAATGTGTGCATCTTTCTTTTTGGTTCATGTTTATATTTTTTTTATACTTACAAAATGTTTGGAAACAAGTTCCATTTATGTTTTTGATATTGTCTATTAGTATAATAAAATAGAAAAATACTTATTTGGTGTTTATTAACAATTGCAAATTTGCAACATTCTGAATTTGACACCCTTTACCGGGCGGGACCGACTAGAGTCGGTCTTTGAATATTGGCAATTGCACGAAAAGTTATTTTCAGAATTCCAATTATATGGGCTCATTATCCTTACATTGAGCTACTCTATCCACTCATATGAAATACATTTCGAAATTAGCATTTTCCTGGGAGTGCCCGGTAAAGGGTTAA
Source organism: Cherax destructor (assembly GCA_009830355.1). Classification (NCBI taxonomy): domain Eukaryota; kingdom Metazoa; phylum Arthropoda; class Malacostraca; order Decapoda; family Parastacidae; genus Cherax; species Cherax destructor. The sequence continues at coordinate 6,798 of WNWK01012237.1, read as the reverse complement.
AAACCATGAGAACTTTTTGCATTCATTTTCATACAGACTGGGATGAATCACTTCCTGTGTTGCTGTTTGCAATGAGAGAAACTGTGCAATAGTTTACAGGGTACAGTCAGTTTGAGCTGATCTTTGGGCTCAATGTACAAGGCCCTCTTCAGGTGCTCAAGGAAGGATGGATGGGAGAAGATGCCTGCTTAACCCTTCTTCAAGGTTGCAGGTGGCACATCAGTTGGCTAAGGCTAACTACAATGAAACAGAGGTATGACAGAAGTTCAAAGTTTCGCTCCTTCCATCCAGGAACCTATACCTGGCCACACCTTAAAAGCTAGATTTACGGGACCTATGCAGATTGTAAGTAAACTATCTGATGTAAATTATGTGGTAGCTTCCCTTGACAAAACCTCAAAGAGTAAAACATACCACATTAATCAGATTAAAGCATTTAATACTCTAGATAAAGTTCCAGTAATGACTCTGCCCTCTGCCTCTGTAGATGACCTTGACTCCTTGCACTCTATTCCTGAAATTTAAGTAAAGTTTCCCAATTCGGCCCTCCTTAAGGACCCTAGCCCTTTAATAGTGGGGCTGTCTAAGAATCAAGTAACAAGTTTAAATGCCCTTCTACAATCTTACCCTGATATCTTTTCGGATGTTCCGAGAAAATGTATACTAGGATATCATGATGTAGATGTTGGAAACTCTAAACCTATTAAACTCTTCCCTTACAGAGCTAACCCCGAAAAACAGAAGCTACTTCAGCAGGAGGTAGCATTTCTATTAGAGCATGAGTTAGTGGAGGAGACATCTAGTCCGTGGGTTCATCGTGCATTCGAAAACCTCCATCGTGCTGATGGAGGTTTTCGAATTGTACAGACTATACATTCGAGGTGAATGAGGTCTCTATTCCAGATGCTTACCCTCTGCCACGTCTGGATGACGTAATCGACTTCATGGGTAAGGCTACTTTTGTGTCTAAACTCGACCTCCTTAAAGGTTACTATCAGGTAACTTTAACAGATAAGGCGAAGGAAATCTCTGCCTTCGTAATTCCAGTAGGTCATTATTAATATACAGTAACCAATTCGGAATGAAAAACTCGCTGGCATCATTCCAAAAATTGATCCATCAGGCTATTAAAGAACTTGAAGGCACGGCCACTTACCTAGATGATATTGCTGTTGTGTTGGATACTAGGGACCAACATATGTCCAGACTTAAAGTTCTCTTTGGGAAATTGCAGAGTTTCCAATTAACTGTCAATTTATCTAAATCATCCTTTGGCCAATATACTGTTAATTTTTTGGGCCATGAAGTTGGTAGTGGCAAAGTGGCCCGTAAACTTGTTAAAGTTCTTTCCATTAAAACTTATCCAGTATCTCATGATAGGAAATCCCTCCAACGTTTCCTAGGTATGGTAGGGTTTTAAAAAAGATTCTGTAAGAATTTTGCAGATGTCGTAGCCCCTCTAACCTCACTTATCAGTCACAAATCCCACTTTAAGTGGACCCCAGAGTGTCAAGACGCGTTCGTGAAAGCAAAATGAATCCTTTGTTCTGCACCCATTCTTCTATCTCCTGATTTCTCAAAACCTTTTACATTACAGGTTGATGCTTGTGAGTCAGGGATAGGGGCAGTACTTCTACAATCTGGGGACGATGGGTTGCAACCTGTGGCTTACTACTCAGCTAAATATCACCCTCATCAGAGGGCTTACTCCACAATTGAAAAAGAAGCCCTCGCTCTGATACTGGCATTAGAGCATTTCGAGGTCTACGTGGGCCAGTCATCTCAGATGATCACAGTCTACAGTGACCACAACCCTCTGGAGTATAATAATGCTATGAAAAACCACAGCACAAGACTTATGCGTTGGAGTATCAGGTTGCAACATTACAATATTAAAATTATTCATATTGCTGGCAAAGATAATAAGCTGGCTGATACCCTTTCTAGAATTTAAAAACTAAATTGTTTTAGGTTAGGATGTGTTAGGGACTATGGGTAAAATAGCTCTTTTCCCCCCCCCCTTTGTATATATAATATTGTGTGGGTTTTTTTTTTAGTGAGGGGATATTCTGCTACTGTCTGCAGGTATCTTGAACCTACGTTAGCTCTACTATCTGCTGTCTCACTCTAAGTTTAGAGTTTGACTTTATATCTCAAGAAAAGTTGAGCTCTATCTAATGAGTTGGATGGGTGAGAGGAAAGGCGGTTCCATTATTGTACCGTGCCGTGGCGGCACTTTACCCATGGAGGTGGAAGCCTAGTTCTATCCATTAGAGCGCTTTTGGGGTGGGGGTGTGGCATGCAAAGAGTATGTTACATTTATTCAACGTATGTACACACTCCCATATAGGCTGCCTCCCAACCAGCAAACTGGGTGCTAAGCGTTTAACGATTTACGGGGCCCCATCATTAAATCAGTACCTTGTTTCATTGCCCAATCACAAGGTAGGTCTGGCAGTGGCGGAGGTAATGTGGTGTCACTCTCGTTCCACTATTGCCAGATTCATACAGCTGCTGGTTGCCCACGGTGCTTTCTTTCTAGGCTGTTTTTTTGCCTTTGGTTACAGTGTTGTACACTGATTTTTCAAACTCTTGCACATAGTGTACATAGGTGTACATATCTCTACTTATATTTGGTGAAGGAAAGTGCAATTTAAAGACTACTGCTGTGTTTATTTTCGCTCCAAGTACTATTACGACCAGGTTAACAGGCTATTATTACCTGCATGCATAATAATTACAGAAGAGTTGGTAGAAGACTACTATGTAATCACCCTTGAAGACGTAGTTTTGAGGTGGTCAGTCCCTCAGCCTGGAGATGAATATTGTTTGAGCCTATTATCCATCCACTTAGGATCATTTTTATTCAGTCTTATTTCTTCATATGGGATAAATGTTGTTTGGGCAGCATGTATAGTGTTTAGAAAACTGTCATATTGATAGCTTTCTTCGTTACCCCAGCCAACAGATGATAGTTGTTCTCTAACCCCATTATACTCTGTTAAGTGAAAATCCGGAACTATTACTGAGTTATTCCTACTGTCATACTTCCATTTAGTACTAAAGATAATTAATTTGTGGTTGCTTGTGCCAAGTTCTTCTGTAATTTCTGTATTATTAACAAGGTTGCTCTTGGAAAAACTTAAAACTCTGAATGTAGGTTCAGCTGGCATGTCATGATTCTTCATGCAGACAAATGGTTCAGAGAACCGACAAGTTGATAAATTAGACACATATGCAACACTTGGATATCTTTACTGAGGAAACGTTTCGCCACACAGTGGCTTCATCAGTCCATACAAAGAAGAATCGTGAAGATCAGAAGGAGTTTGAGGTAATCAGCCTGGAGTCGATGTAATCAGTTCATCAATCTTGAAAAGAATACAGCATATGTGGGAGGAAGTGGTTTATATACTGTAGACAGGTGAGGTGAAGCAGTCGTAGGCGATATCACAGTGGACAAATTCACATGTGGAAGTAGGTCATGACTATAGGTTAGGCAAGTGAAGAATTCCCCGTATCAAGATTCTTCATATTAAACCCCATCTCATTTATGGTAAATACGTCAGTGTCACTCGTCCTTGCTACTAATCTCAACTCCTTCATCTTGTTTCTAGCACTTCAATTATTTGTATGATATATATTTAGAAACCCTCTCTTTTCTTTTCCCTTCCTGCTCATTTGTGTTCCTTCACTATCCCTAATGCTGTCCTTATCATCTAGTGTCACTGGCTTTACAATATTCACCAAAAACTTCATTGTGCCTACAACTGGTATCCCTAAAACTCACAATATCGCTACCCAGATCATTCATCCTGCCTAATTGCATTGTACCACATTTCACTGTTTCCCCAGAAAAACCCATACCACTAACTGTTTCTAGTTTAAAGCCCTAACATCTGCTTCTACTGCACTGGCCAGTGCCCCCACACCTCTCCTAGATACTTGAACCCAGTCCCTGGAAGACATGTCATTCCTGCGATAGAAGAGGTTCCAGTAGTCTATAAATGGTACAGCAATGTCCTCAACAATTAACACCAATTGTCCCGGATAACCATCCATTTCCAACTTCTAATTATCTCTATTACTGGTCTTTATCTGCTAATCAGATTCTCACTTGCACGTCTGCCAACATCATTGGCAGCACTGAGACAAATAAGAGATCACCTTCCATGATGATTTCCAGACGGCTAAGACTATCCTCCATTCCAGCCTCAAATATAACAATGTTCTTACCTTCACTGGCTGTGTTCATCGCGACGTTCTTGGCAGTCTTCGTAGGGATGGTCTTCGCTGAGATGTCTAGGGTCGTCAATTCACATTAGTCTGTCAACACTGAGGAGTTGCTGGTCTCCGCAGCAGTCTCCTGGACCTTCTTTAGTTTCAGCTTCGTTTCATCTGTTCCACCCAACATCCAATCATTGGTCTGATCATTGACGCGGCTGTTCTCGTTCTGAATTCCCATCTGCAAATAGGAACACTTCTGTATCTATCCGTTCCATCACATCATTCACAAATACCAGAAGACAGCGCCAGACCTAGGACTGACCCTGTGGCACCCTGCTCTTCACAAGCGCCCCATTCTGACGCCTCGTTACGTACCATGACTTGTTGGTACCTTCCTGTCAGGTATAGTCTGATACATTGCAGTGCCTTTCCTGTTATACCTGCCTGATCCTCTAACTTTTGAAATAATCTCTTGTGTGGAACTGTGTCGAAAGCAATTTTGCAGTCCAGGAAAATGCAGTCTACCCTGCCCTCTCTCTCCTGCTTTATTTCTGTTACCTTGTCGTAAAGCTCCAGTAGGTGTGTGACAAAGTTTTCCCTCACTGAAACCGTGCCGGTTATCGTGAATAAACTCATTCCTTTCTAGGTGCTCCACCAGTCTTCTCCTGATAAGCTTCTCCATGACTTTGCATACTATGCATGTCAGTGACACTGGTCTGTGGTTAATGCTACTTGCCCGTCTCCTTTCATAAAGACTGGGACTACAGTTGCAGTCTTCCACTCCTCTGATAGCTGCCCGGTGTGTGTCTGTGTGTACTCACCTAATTGTGGTAGCAGGGGTCGATACTTAGCTCCTGGCCCCACCTCTTCACTGACCGCTACTAGGTCCTCTCTCTCCCTGCTCCATGAGCTTTATCATACCTCGTCTTAAAGCTATGTATGGTTCCTGCCTCCACTACATCACTTGCTAGACTATTCCACTTCCTGACAACTCTATGACTGAAGAAATACTTCCTAACATCCCTTTGACTCGTCTGAGTCTTCAACTTCCAAATGTGACCCCTTGTTTCTGTGTCCCCTCTCTGGAACATTTTGTCTCTGTGCGTGCGAGAACGCACGCTTGTACCGCTGTCCCAGATGAAGCCTCATAAAATGCAAAGGACATAGTATGTGTATATGAACTATTAATAAATACACAGGAATGTAAAAGCGTGTAAGACATCTACCATCTTATATGCTCATTAAACTTAAAGGAAAGACCAGCAGTCTTGCCAGAGTGAAAAAACGTTTAACAAGCTTCGGTTTCAAACACATTTATTTGCGTTTGTCTTACCTATATTAAAGCTACACAAGGTTTTAGCTTTAATGACGCTGCTCTGGAGTTTGTTCCACTCATCCATTACTATAATTTTTCTAAATATAAATTATTCCACAATGACAAAAAGTCTTGTTTATGAGCCTAAAGATTAAAAGAAACAGGAAATTACTTAGTAAACAAGAGTTAAGAGACAATATGGAGTTTCTTGAATTGTTTAGTTATGAATAGATAATCAAGCCAGAAATCAAGAAAAGATACAGAACAAGGAAGACAAATGGGTCAATGTGAAAAAGACGGCCAGACATAAAAAAGGTATAGGCTGTTATTTCCCAAAAAAATAAAAAAAATCTTCCATGAAAAATGTTTTTGACTGTTGGAGACGTTTAGTAGTTATTATTTGTATTTAACTTAACCAATGGTAAAAACCGAAAACTTGATATTGTAATTTATGTTAATATAATCATGGGGAAGTGGAACAGAATTCTTCCTCCGTAAGCCATGCATGTCGTAAGAGGCGACTAACATGCCGGGAACAATGGGCTAGTAATCCCTTCTCCTGTATACATTACTAAATTTAATAGGAGAAACTTTCGTTTCGTAGAATGTTTAGAATGAAAAATAGATGTTGTCTTTGATGTAAGTTGGTGTGGTGGCGAGGGGAAAACATGGATGCAAACACCACACGAGATATTAAACAAGGGAAGTGTTTTTGGGTATGTCCAAATGAGACTGAACTGTGGAATAAAATCACATCGATATTAAAAGATGACAACACCAAATCGGACTTCATAAAAAAACATGACAGCTTTCTATAACAGTTAGGAAAGTAAAAAATCAGATGGTGCTACCGCCCCTGGTACAGATGTTAAAATGGTTGACAGTAAATGTAAGAATGGAGAAATAAATGATGGTGCCCTTAAGAGGGACAGGAGCTCTAGTGAAATAAATGATGGGGAAACAGGTGTAGACAAGGACACACAAAAAACAGTGCTACAAACTAGCAATACCATGGTAGATAGTAAACAAGGGGATGCCCAGGGAAATACTGAAGATAAATTACCGGAAACAGTTGAAGGCTCCATTGTTAGCACTAGTGTCGAAGACAGACACGAGACAGGAACACACCCACCAATGGGGAACACAGTCACAAAAAACCAGGGCAAACGGAAACCAGGCCTATGTGAATATTATGCACTTGGTATCTGCAGGCATGGAAAATCTGGGGAATCAGATGGGACATGCAATTATGATCA
>WNWK01012236.1:0-60573 GCA_009830355.1 Cherax destructor | reverse complement strand
TTTGGGGCGCTCCTCCCTGCCTCAAAACAAAAAGGGTCTGTGCTGAGGGCACATATATATAAATGACTCAGAGGTACCATCAGGTACAATGTCAAAATTAAAATAATATATATATAATAAAAAAATTTTTAAAATGTGCCCCCGGAACTATGACTCGACTAAAACCAGTGTCAAAGAACAATTTTTATCATAAGCAAAGCTGTATAACAAAAGACAACCAGAACAGCTTGATTGTCAAAATAAAATGACCATTTCCCGCAGAACAGCACTATAACAGGCAACAGCAACACAGCGTCAGGAAAAAGGGGAGATAAAAAACGCCCTAACTGGGGACCATCAGTAGATCCCCAAAAACAGTCAAAAAACCCCCTTACTACTGAAACTAGGTTCAGCATAAACAGCCCCAAACTGGGGCCCGGGACAGATCCCTTATAAGTAGGTCCAGAGCTAGAGCTTGAGACCTGAGTTATCAAAGAGGTAAAAGTGACACACAACCCAGAAAAAAGCCGAATAATCACTGTCTGGTCTATTCTCTGTGAACAGAGTTACACAGAGTTCTGAAAAGGGGGGATTCCCCTCACCAACAAATACATACTCTACCCAACAGAGTTTAATGTCGAGAACAACAAGAGTGAGGAGTTGACCGACGGGGCAGCAGGCCAGAGAGAGAGAGATAAAAGAGGAACCCCCCCCAGCTCAGGTTTTCCAGGACGGGACTCCCCCCCGCAACAAGACGGGCAGCCTAACAGCCGTTTGCCAACAAAAGGCAGTTACTACACACTTTTCGAGCACAACAAAAAATTTAACATCCTACCTAAAGTAAATAAATACAAATGATAATCTAATAATAATATAAAGCAAAAATTTACAAGTTTAGTTTAAATCGAGAATATTCGGGGAATATAAAATTATAAAAAATTTAAATATAAAATTATAACATTGAGGCCCAGTTCAAGGGCCAAAAAACTACCATGGTTGTGTTGGGGTGCTGGGATGGTTTTTTGTGTGGGGATGGTCATGGTTGTGTTGGGATGCTTTGCATGGTTGTGTGTGTGATTTTTAGCATGGTTGTGTGGGATGCTAGCATGGTTGTGTGGGTATGCTTGCATGGTTGTGTGTGGAGATGCTAGCATGGTTGTGTGGGGATGCTAGCATGGTTGTGTGGGGATGCTAGCATGGTTGTGTGTGGAGATGGTAGCATGGTTGTGTATGAAGATGCTAGCATTGTTGTCTGTGGAGATGGTAGCATGGTTGTGTGTGGGGATGGTAGCATGGTTGTGTAAGGAGATGCTAGCATGGTTTTGTGTGGGGATGGTAGCATGGTTGTGTGGATATGGTAGCATGGTTGTGTGTGGGGAAGGTAGCATGTTTTTTTTGTGGAGATGGTAGCATGGTTGTGTGTTGGTATGGTAGCATGGTTGTTTGTGGAGATGGTAGCATGGTTGTGTTTGGGGAGGCTAGAATGGTTGTGTGGATATAGTAGCATGGTTGTGTGTGGGGATGCTAACATGGTTGTGTGTGTGGATGCTAACATGGTTGTGTGTGTGGATGCTAGCATGGTTGTGTGGGAATGCTATCATGATTGTGTGTGGGGATGCTAGCATGGTTGTGTGTGGAGATGCTAGCATAGTTGTGTGTGGGGATGATGCCATGGTTGTGTGGGGATGCTAGCATAGTTGTGTGTGGGGATGATAGCATGGTTGTGTGTGGGGATGCTAGCATGGTTGTGTGTGGGTATGATAGCATGGTTGTATGTGGGATGATATGATGGTTGTGTGTTGGGATGATAGCATGGTTGCCTGTGGGGATGCTAGCATGATTGTATGTGGGGATGCTAGCATGGTTGTGTGTGGGGATGGTAGCATGGTTGTTTATGGAGATGCAAGCATGGTTGTGTGTGGGGATGCTAACATGGTTGTGTGTGGAGATGGTAGCATGGTTGTGTGGGGATGGTAGCATGGTTGTGTGTCGGGATGGTAGCATGGTTGTTTGTGGAGATGGTAGCATGGTTGTGTGGGGATGGTAGCATGGTTGTGTGTGGGGATGCTAGCATAGTTGTGTGTGGGGATGCTAGCATGGTTGTGTGTGGGGATGCTAGCATGGTTGTGTGTGGGGATGGTAGCATGGTTGTGTGTGGGGATGCTAGCATGGTTGTGTGTGGAGATGGTAGCATGGTTGTGTGTGGGGATGCTAGCATGGTTGTGTGTGGAGATGCTAGCATGGTTGTGTGGGGATGCTAGCATGGTTGTGTGTGGAGATGGTAGCATGGTTGTGTGTGGGGATGGTAGCATGGTTGTGTGTGGGGATGCTAGCATGGTTGTGTGTGCTACACACAATAACCGTGTAATACAGTGAGCGTGTAACATACACAGTGAGCGTGTAACATACACAGTGAGCGTGCAACATACACAGTGAGCGTGCAACATACACAGTGAGCGTTCAACATATACAGTGAGCGTGCAACATACACAGTGAGCGTGCAACATATACAGTGAGCGTGCAACATACACAGTGAGCGTGTAACATACACAGTGAGCGTGCAACATACACAGTGAGCGTGCAACATACATAGTGAGCGTGCAACATATACAGTGAGCGTGCAACATACACAGTGAGCGTGCAACATACACAGTGAGCGTGCAACATACACAGTGAGCGTGCAACATGCACAGTGAGCGTGCAACATACACAGTGAGCGTGCAACATACACAGTGAGCGTGCAACATACACAGTGAGCGTGCAACATACACAGTGAGCGTGCAACATATACAGTGAGCGTGCAACATATACAGTGAGCGTGCAACATACACAGTGAGCGTGCAACATACACAGTGAGCGTGCAACATACACAGTGAGCGTGCAACATATACAGTGAGCGTGCAACATACACAGTGAGCGTGCAACATACACAGTGAGCGTGTAACATACACAGTGAGCGTGCAACATATACAGTGAGCGTGCAACATACACAGTGAGCGTGTAACATACACAGTGAGCGTGCAACATACACAGTGAGCGTGCAACATACATAGTGAGCGTGCAACATATACAGCGAGCGTGCAACATACACAGTGAGCGTGCAACATACACAGTGATCGTGCAACATACACAGTGAGCGTGCAACATATACAGTGAGCGTGCAACATACACAGTGAGGGTGCAACATACACAGTGAGCGTGCAACATACACAGTGAGCGTGCAACATACACAGTGAGCGTGCAACATATACAGTGAGCGTGCAACATACACAGTGAGCGTGTAACATACACAGTGAGCTTGTAACATACACAGTGAGCGTGCAACATACACAGTGAGCTTGTAACATACACAGTGAGCGTGCAACATACATAGTGAGCGTGCAACATATACAGTGAGCGTGCAACATACACAGTGAGCGTGCAACATACACAGTGAGCGTGCTATATACAAGTAACTGTGCTATACACAGGGTGACTGTTCAGCATACACAAGTGACTGCTACACACACACACTATGCCGCTTGGAGACTACCTGGAGGTTGTTCTGGGGCGCTCCCGCGGCCCGGTTTATAACCAGGCCTCGCGGTGGATCATGACCTGATCAGCCAGGCTGTTACTGATGGCTGAACGCAATCCAATGTAGGAACCATAGCCCGGCTGGTGAGGAATTAACTATAGGAACTTAGCCAGTTCCCTCTTGAAAACGGCCTGGGGTCTATTGGTAATTCCACTTATGAATGATGGGAGGCCGTTGAATAGTCTTGGGCCTCTGACACTTAGTGCGTTGTCTCTGTGTACTCACGGCACTCTTGGGACCAGTCCCTCATGGACTGCTGCACAAACGGTGACTTTACTACAAACACACACAATGATTGTGCTACTCAAACAGTGACTGCCACAAACACAATGACTGTGTCACACACACAATGACTGTGTCACACACACACTGACCGTGTCACACACACAATGACTGTGTCACATAAACAGTGACTGCCACAAACACAATGACTGTGTCACACACACACTGACTGTGTCACATAAACAGTGACTGTGCTACACACAATGACTGTGCCACACACACAATGACTGTGCCACATAAACAGTGACTGTGCTACACACAATGACTGTTCTACACACTGGCTGTGCCACACACACACTGGCTGTGTCACATAAACAGTGACTGCCACACACACAATGACTGTGTCACACACACAATGACTGTGTCACACACACAATGCCTGTGCCACATAAACAGTGACTGTGTCACACACACACAATGACTGTGCCACACACACGATGACTGTGCCACATAAACAGTGACTGTGCTACACACAATGACTGTTCTACACACTGGCTGTGCCACACACACACTGGCTGTGCCACACACACTGGCTGTGCCACACACACTGGCTGTGCCACACACACACTGGCTATGTTACACACACATGTTGTGTGGGGTTCTTGGAGATAAAAGGTAGTCAAAGGAAACTCCTTGTGGGTGTTAACAAGATATAATGAGTAAGCGAGGAGGAGTATATACCCAGCCACCTGTATCGCCTAGGCCTACCTTGAGGAGGACTGAGAGTGGGCGCTTGGGGAAGAGTCCTACATGCGCGACGCGTGACGTCAGAGATGACGTCACACGTAGCTATGCTAGGGATCTTAAATATAAATATAGCTGGTACTACACACACATACTACACAAGTATATGCATATGATACATAAGACATACATAAGACACACACACACACACACACACACTCCCGGAGCTAAGGGGTATGTCCTACGAGGAGATGTTAAGGGAAATCGACCTGACGACACTGGAGGACAGGAGAGATCGGGGGGACATGATAACGACATATAAGATACTGAGAGGAATTAACAAGGTGGACAGAGACAGAATGTTCCAGAGATGGAATACAGCAACAAGGGGACACAGTTGGAAGTTTAAGACTCAGATGAATCACAGAGATGTTAGGTAGTATTTCTTCAGTCACAAAGTTGTCAGGAAGTGGAATAGCTTGGGAAGCGATGTAGTGGAGGCAGGTTCCATACATAGCTTTAAGAAGAAGTATGATAAAGCTCATGGCGCAGGGAGAGTGACCCAGTAGCGGCCAGTGAAGAGGCGGGGCCAGGAGCTATGACTCGACCCCTGCAACCACAACTAGGTGAGTACAGTGACTTTGCTACACACACACACAGTGACTGTGCTACATACACACACACACAGTGACTGTGCTACAACACACACACAGTGACTGTGCTACAACACACACACAGTGACTGTGCTACACACACACAGTGACTGTGCTACACACACATACACACAGTGACTGTGCTACACACACATACACACAGTGACTGTGCTACAACACACACACAGTGACTGTGCTACACACACATACACACAGTGACTGTGCTACAAACACACACACAGTGACTGTGCTACACACACACACACAGTGACTGTGCTACACACACACAGTGACTGTGCTACACACACACAGTGACTGTGCTACACACACACACACAGTGACTGTGCTACACACACACACACAGTGACTGTGCTACACACACACACACAGTGACTGTGCTACACACACACACACAGTGACTGTGCTACACACACACACACACAGTGACTGTGCTACACACACACACACACAGTGACTGTGCTACACACACACACACAGTGACTGTGCTACACACACACACACAGTGACTGTGCTACACACACACAGGACTGTGCTACACACACACACAGTGACTGTGCTACACACACACACAGTGACTGTGCTACACACACACACAGTGACTGTGCTACACACACACACAGTGACTGTGCTACACACACAGTGACTGTGCTACACACACAGTGACTGTGCTACACACACAGTGACTGTGCTACACACACAGTGACTGTGCTACACACACAGTGACTGTGCTACACACACAGTGACTGCTACACACACAGTGACTGCTACACACACAGTGACTGCTACACACACAGTGACTGCTACACACACAGTGACTGTGCTACACACACAGTGACTACACACACAGTGACTGCTACACACACAGTGACTGTGCTACACACACAGTGACTGTGCTACACACACAGTGACTGCTACACACACAGTGACTGTGCTACACACACAGTGACTGTGCTACACACACAGTGACTGTGCTACACACACAGTGACTGCTACACACACAGTGACTGTGCTACACACACAGTGACTGTGCTACACACACAGTGACTGTGCTACACACACAGTGACTGTGCTACACACACAGTGACTGTGCTACACACACAGTGACTGTGCTACACACACAGTGACTGTGCTACACACACAGTGACTGTGCTCACACCACAGTGACTGTGCTACACACACAGTGACTGTGCTACACACACAGTGACTGTGCTACACACAGTGACTGTGCTACACACACAGTGACTGTGCTACACACACAGTGACTGTGCTACACACAGTGACTGTGCTACACACACAGTGACTGTGCTACACACACAGTGACTGTGCTACACACACAGTGACTGTGCTACACACACGGTGACTGTGCTCACACACAGTGACTGTGCTACACACACAGTGACTGTGCTACACACCAGTGACTGTGCTACACACAGTGACTTGCTACACCCCAGTGACTGTGCTACACACAGCGTGCACACACACAGTGACTGTGCTACACACACGGTGACTGCTACACAGTGACTGTGCTACACACACAGTGACTGTGCTACACACACAGTGACTGTGCTACACACACAGTGACTGTGCTACACACACAGTGACTGCTACACACACGGTGACTGCTGCACAGTGACTGTGCTACACACACGGTGACTGCTGCACAGTGACTTTCATTGACAAATGTTTTAAAGCTGCCATAAAGGTATTTTACAACCCTAAAATAAAGTAAAAAAAAACAATATTGAACCTAGGAGATGTTGGTTCTACTATATATGAAAACTTTAGTATTTAAGCTGCATTTACAAATGTTGATACACAAACTTTTTACTTCTTAAATAATTCTCCGGAAAATGCTGATGGTTGTGTCTAGAAGATTCCCTGAACAAAATGCAATGTTGTTTTTTGAAAACTGGAAAATTTCCTCACACGTAACCCGCACACAGGAGAGAAAAGCTTATGACGACGTTTCGATCCTACTTGGACTTGCACTTGGTCCAAGTCGGACCGAAACGTCGTGGTAAGGTTCTGTCTCCTAGGTGTGGGTTATTTTTGTATTGTTCTAGTCATGATATTGTTCCTTTTTGTTGTTTTTGGAAAAAGTTTTAACCTAATGTAACAAGATAAACACACCATTAGAACTAAGCAAGAGTCTAATGCTCTGTTATCCACGTGAAACATTTTAACCACCCTGTTGATGTTCGAAACGCCGAGAAAGTTGTATGAAGGAAATCCATGGTCGAAATATAATAGAGTCCAGCTTCATAAAAAAGTATTGATTCTGAGGCGAATATAAGTTCAGGACTTTATGAATTACATTCATTTATAATGAATAGAATGTGAGGATTATAGACTTGTTTGAAGATTAAGACACATGTGCAACAGTTGGGTATCTTTATTGTTGAGACGTTTCACCTACACAGTAGGCTTCTTCAGTCAAATACAGAGGCAACAAGTGTAGTAGTGAAATGAAGATGTAATCAGTCCCTCGACGTGGAGAAAAGTTCATCTCCAGGGAGCCGAACTCTTCTCCAGGCTGGAGAACTGATTGCCTCAAATACTATTTCTCCAAGGTTGATGGACTGATTACATCATCTTTCCTTCACTACTACACCTGTTGCCTCTGTATTTGACTGAAGAAGCCTACTGTGTAGGGGAAACGTTTCATCAATAAAGATACTCAACTGTTGCACATGTTTCTTAATCATCAACTTGTGGGTATTTTATGCCATTTTCACCATAAATTTCTTTGACGAAATTCCCCATTGCCTGACATGTCACTTTTAAATTTTGCCTGACATGCGACCTGACTAAAAACTTCACAAGAATGGAAAGTAATTCCCACACTCAGTGAGTAGGGTCGTATGTGAGGTCACATGTGAGGTTATATCTCAGCTTTATAAGCCTTCTCTTGTTTTATTGTTTTTAATGTTTCTTGATAATGTGAGAAATGACGAAGGCGCTTGGAATATTACTATTTTTCACAGTGGTTTTATAGCATATTAAGATATAACATGTTTCCTGTGATCTTATTAGCGCATGATCACTTGCACTCTCGTCCTTCGTCAGGAGGTGTGCAAGACCTGCAGCTGATAGCTTGAGGGAAAAATTCTCTCAGAGGTAAGATAGCAAGTGCTAGCGCCTGCCTACACACACACACACACACACACACACACACACGAGGGTGTTTCTAGACCGAGACAACAAAAACAGAACGACAGCAGCTGAGGGAGAGGACACAAAGGCGAAAGGAGCTAGGAGGAGAGACAAGGACAGAATTAGCAGAGGACAACCAGAGCAGGGCAGAGCAACAAGAGCAAGCACACACAGAACCACCCCCAACAACCAAGCACACTATCCCAACACAAACTACAACCCACACTCACACCCCCCACCCAACACCCCCACCCAACACTCCACTATAGAATCCCACAGTCCACCGCCAGGTTCCCCACCCTCACAGACCCCCCAAAACACAGTGTTAGAGAGGCAACTGAAGGTATGGTACGCCAATGCTGATGGAATAACAAATAAGTGGGAGGAGTGGCACGAAAGAGTCAAAGAGGCATCACCGGACATAATAGCTCTCACAGAAACCAAGCTCACAGGTATGATAACAGATACCATCTTTCCAATGGGATACCAGATCCTGTGGAAAGACAGAGGGGGGTGGAGTGGCACTGCTGATCAAAAACCGATGGGATTTTGATGAGCTGGAGAGAGGAGACAGAGGAGAAGGAGATTACATAGGAGGAATGCTACAGTCTGGAGGTCCCAAGGTGGTAATTGCAGTGATGTATAACCCACCACAGAACAGCAGGAGGCCAAGGCAAGAGTATGATGAGAGTAATAGAGCAATGGTTGACACACTGGCTGAAGTGGCCAGAAGGGCTCATGCGAACAGGAAAAAGCTAATGATCATGGGTGACTTCAACCACAAGGAAATAGACTGGGAGAACTTGGAGCCACATGGGAGCCAAGATACGTGGAGGGCTAAGATGATGGAGGTGGTACTGGAAAACTTCATGTACCAACACTTAAGGGATACTACCAGGGAGAGAGGAGAGGATGAACCAGTGAGACTGGACCTAGTATTCACCTTGAGTAGTGCGGTTTTAAGCTTTGGTTACACAGTAGAGTTACAGGTGGAAGGGGAGGCAGATAGGGGCCAGAAGAATGAAGCCAAACTACAAGAAAGGGGACTACGCGGACATGAAGAACTTCCTAAACGGGGTTCGGTGGGACATAGAACTGGAAGGGAAATCAGTAAATGAGATGATGGAATATGTGACAACAATATGCAAGGAAGCTGAGGAGAGGTTTGTACCCAAGGGAAACAGAAACAACGAAAAAGCCAGGATGAGCCCGTGGTTCACCCAAAGGTGCAGGGAGGCCAAAACCAAGTGTGCTAGGGGATGGAAGAAGTATAGAAGGCAAAGGACCCAGGAGAGCAGTCGTAGAGCCAGAAACGAATATGCACAGGTAAGAAGGGAGGCCCAACGACAGTACGAGAATGACATAGCAGGGAAAGCCAAATCTGACCCGAAACTGTTGTACAGCCACATCAGGAGGAGGACAACAGTCAAGGACCAGGTGATCAGGCTAAGGAAGGAAGGAGAAGAGATCACAAGAAATGACCGCAAAGTGTGTGAGGAACTCAACATGAGATTCAAAGAAGTGTTCACCGAGGAGACAGAAGGGACTCCAGAAAGACAGAGAGGAGGGGTACACCACCAAGTGTTGGACACAATACACGCAACTGAGGAAGAAGTGAAGAGGCTGCTGAGTGAGCTGGATACCTCAAAGGCGACTGGGCCGGATCACATCTCTCCATGGGTTATGAGAGAGGGAGCTGAGGCGCTATGTGTACCCCTAACAACAATATTCAACACATCTATCGAAACAGGGAGACTACCTGAGGTATGGAAGACAGCAAATGTAGTCCCAATCTTTAAAAAAGGAGACAGACATGAAACACTTAACTACAGACCAGTGTCACTGACATGAATAGTATGCAAAGTCATGGAGAAGATTATCAGAAGAGTGGTGGAACACATAGAAAGAAATTAGCTTATCAACGGCATTCAACACGGTTTCAGGGACGGGAAATCCTGTGTAACAAACCTACTGGAGTTCTATGACAGGGTGACAGCAGTAAGACAAGAGAGAGAGGGGTGGGTAGATTGCATTTTCTTGGACTGTAAGAAGGCGTTTTACACGGTTCCACACAAGAGATTAGTGCAAAAGCTGGAGGACCAGGCAGGGATAACAGGGAAGGCACTCCAATGGATCAGGGAATACCTGTCAGGAAGACAGCAGCGAGTCATGGTTCGTGGCGAGGTGTCAGAGTGGGCGTCTGTGACGATTGGGTTCCACAGGAATCAGTCACCGGTGCTGTTTCTGGTATATGTGAATGACACGACGAAGGAATAACCTCCGAAGTGTCCCTGTTTGCAGATGATGTGAAGTTGATGAGAAGGATTCAATCGGACGAGGACCAGGCAGAACTACAAAGGGATCTGGACAGGCTGCAGGACTGGTCCAGGAATTGGCTCCTGGAGTTCAACCCCACCAAGTGCAAAGTCATGAAGATTGGGGAAGGGCAAAGAAGACCGCAGACGGAGTACAGTCTAGGGGGCCAGAGACTACAAACCTCACTCAAGGAAAAAGATCTTGGGGTGAGTATAACACCAGGCACATCTCCTGAGGCGCACATCAACCAAATAACTGCTGCAGCATATGGGCGCCTAGCAAACCTAAGAACAGCATTTCGACATCTTAATAAGGAATCGTCCAGAACCCTGTACACTGTGTACGTTAAGCCCATACTGGAGTACGCAGCACCAGTTTGGAACCCACACCTAGCCAAGCACGTAAAGAAGCTAGAGAAAGTGCAAAGGTTTGCAACACGACTAGTCCCGGAGCTAAGGGGTATGTCCTACGAGGAGAGATTAAGGGAAATCGACCTGACGACATTGGAGGACAGGAGAGATAGGGGGGACATGATAATGATATATAAAATACTGAGAGGAATTGACAAGGTGAATAGAGACAGAATGTTCCAGAGATGGGACACAGCAACAAGGGGGCACAGTTGAAGACTCAGATGAATCAGATATGTTAGGAAGTATTTCTTCAGTCACAAAGTTGTCAGGAAGTGGAATAGTTTGGGAAGCGATGTAGTGGAGGCAGGATCCATTCATAGCTTTAAGAAGAGGTATGATAAAGCTCATGGCGCAGGGAGAGTGACCCAGTAGCGGCCAGTGAAGAGGCGGGGCCAGGAGCTGACTCGACCCCTGCAACCACAGCTAGGTGAGTACAACTAGGTGAGTACACACACACACATGCTATTATACTGCATAATGTACATATAATTCTCACAGTGTGTATGTACAAGCAATTTTAGATAACATTTGAAGAGACTGGGAGGGTAATTATCATTGGTAAGTGATCAGTAATATAAATGTGTTGGTATATGGTGAAGAAGTGTGTCCTCATCGTGCCCAACTAGTGTGTTTTCTAATATTTTTTCCATCACCTTGCATGTGATGCATATCTTGTCTAGTATGTGATAGTGGTCGTATGTCCAGTGTTTTACTGAAGCTAGGTGCAGGTTGTGTGCTAGCTCCTTTTATTCAACACCTAAGAAAATAGTTTGCCTGGTCATGCTGCGTTTGAGATCAGTAGTTTCCTCAGAATTATTCTTTGCTTCATCGTTTGTTTGTATAGCTTAGCTTCGCTCTTTCTCTTGTGCTATGTAATCCTCGGTTGTAAAGACACCATGAAAAGTTTTCCAAAGTTCTCTTCATATGTCTTGTGTAATTTTCTGCGAGTTGTTTCCTGAACCTTCTTCAGCCATAACAATTGATCCTTAATGGCAGTCTTCTTTCTCATGTGGCTATGAAGTTAATTTGCATCTAACTTTCTTTTTATCGCCTAGATATTTTCAGATTACCATTCCTAGTGCCTCGCTTCCTTGCAGGTTTTGTTTTCTGATGAATGAGTCACTTGTGTAATACTGGAGAATGTTTTTTGTGGAAATGTTTGGTCAGCCAATGGCATTATCAGTCCAATATAGTGAAGAATGGTGGAAGATGTGTTCGGTCCGTCAGTCTTGATAAAAGTACAGCATATGCTCGGAGAAGTTGCTTATATACTGACGAGGGCGAGGTGAAGCTGCTGGAGATGGCGTCACCGGTGGACAAATGCCACTAGTGGAAGTAGGTTAGGCAAGCGTTAAGGAATTCCCTGCATCAAGATTCTAAGATGTTGCTGTAGTATATAATCGCCTTCTCGGCGTCTGTGCTGTAATTATGAAGACTGATGGAGTGAACACATCCTCTCCAGGCTGAGGCGCCAATTTTCCTCAAACTCTTGTCATGTTGCACGGTTCTTCACTGTGTTGCACTGATGAAGTCACTGCCTGCTGATACGTTTCATAAATATATCCTAGTGTTGCATGAGTCTCACTCATCAACTTGTCAGTTTTCTAAACCATTTATATAATAATTCATATAATAATAATGTAGATTTTGCTCGGTATATTTTCCATGTTGTCTTCATTCTAAGTTTGACTTGCTTGAATTTACTGTTATATCATGGATTCTGTCTTGTACTTTTCTTGTTGTCTGGCATAAATTAATTTGATGCTTCTCAGCACCTACCATTGAAGAAGCTGATCTCTTGTGAGGTTCATCCACTGATTTCAGTGCCTCAGTATTCTCTGTAAACGAATCTTTTCGTGCCTTTTAAAGCATCTTTTCTGTATGATGGTAATTTCGTTTTATTTTTACCTTTCCCTACCTTGTATTTCCTTCCCTTGAAAGTCTGCACAGTGGTTACATTTAATCTTATTCTATATGAATGTTTGATTCACATATAATTTAATTTCATATTTGCTAGCTTGTGGACACCGCTTATATTCATTGACTTGTGGACGTGTTGGCACGGTGGGTGTCCAGTGTTGAATTCAGTAATTTTGTGCTTTGCGTTATGGCTCTATTTTTTTTCCTTCCCATATTGAAATATGTTAAAAAAAAAAGTTACCCAGTCCTGTTAGCTACAAAGGCTGCGTCTCTGTGAGCTCCATAGTTAATGTGTTTGTACTTTACCTCAGTCTGGATCTCCTGCCCTGTGATGGCTTGTAGATTGCTGCTGCAGCTAATTTAGATCCTCCTGTAGTTATTTTTCCTGGTTAGCTTGAGAATTCCTCACGGTTAGGGAACAATGTTTTATTTATTTCTAATAAGTAATGCCACACTCCTCCCTCCTTTACCCTCTGTCCTCACAATCATTGTTGTTTGTCTGCTCTCTCTCTCTCTCTCTCTCTCTCTCTCTCTCTCTCTCTCTCTCTGATCATTATTGTATCTTCTGCTCTTTAAAGTTTGTTGCTCTTGTTTGATAATCTTGTTTGTGTACATTACTTTTATGTGTATTTATTTTGTCCATTGTTTATTTAGGCTTCCTTTTCCTCTTGGCCTTGGGAACCTCTCTGCTGGGGTTGAATACTTGTTGGAAAAGGGTAGAGGGGAAAGGAACATTCAGGTGTATTTAAATGTGGGAAGAGTGTGTTGTGTAGCAGAGTTGTGTGTGGGATGCGGGTTAGTGTTAAGGTGGGCGGTATGGTATAGGTCACATAGTGGCGGGTGGTCTGTTGGGGGTATTTGTGTACGCATCGTGCTTGTCTATACATAAATAACACCCACATAGGAGAATGAAACTTATCACGACGTTTCGGTCCGACTTCGACTATTAACTCGTCACACAGAAGCGCGAAAAGAAGGGCTTGTATATATACCAGACGAGGGTGGGGCCGGGAATAATAGAACAAGAGGAGGTAGTATTATAATTATAGAAGTAGTGGTCGACATACTGGTAGTAGTAATAGTAGTATAAGTAGTGCAATAGTTGCAGAGGTGGCTATAAGAAGGTAGTAGTGGTAGTGACACAAGAGTCAGAGAGTGGAGTGTTAGCGAAGCAATAGTAGTAGTAGTAGTGGAGGTAGTCTAAGAACAAGAGAAAAAAAGTAGTACCGCGTGAGAGGTAAAGGCCCAGAAGGGTAGTACAAGAACCAGGGGTAAGCCCATACGACAGAACCCACGTAGGCAGAAGAAAGGAAATACAAAGAAAATACAGGAAAGGAGAGGAGAGATAAAAATCAGGTCAAGTCACAAGTGTTCTGAAGTTTGGAGCATCTGACAATGTTATTAGAAAGGAAGACATCTTACTGAGACAAAGCCAGGACTAAGATTTATATTAGGAAAGTTTCGGGATTTATTTACTATTTTTGTTTATCTTTGCCTTGTTACAAGAGGATAGAAATGTACATGTATAAATATGCACATGAGTTGAATGAAAGGGTAGGTTTTGGTATGAAAAGAATTTTTGAAGTGGAAAATTTACAGAGGTCACATACTG
Organism: Cherax destructor; assembly: GCA_009830355.1. Classification (NCBI taxonomy): domain Eukaryota; kingdom Metazoa; phylum Arthropoda; class Malacostraca; order Decapoda; family Parastacidae; genus Cherax; species Cherax destructor. Next base: position 45,963 of record WNWK01012236.1, on the reverse strand, counting down.
CCAGCACAGAGTCATTAAAACATCTAAATTACTGTGAACCACTTAGAGCACTTGCACTGTACTCTCTGGAACAGAGAAGAGATACATAATAATATAAATATAAATGTGTAGTGGTCAAATAATGAGATATTAATAGTGTACAACAGAGGTTTGTGGTTACAGGAGTGAGTGTATGAAATAATAGTAACTGATTGGTGCACTGATATGCTGAAAATAGTCATAAACAATAAAACGTTGGAATACGAAAGATTTTCACAATATAAAAATTTCAGTGAATGTGAACTATTGTATATGAGATATATATATATATATATATATATATATATATATATATATATATATATATATATATATATGAAAAAAGTAGTGCATGATTGAGTGCAGACTAATATCAAGTGAAAGGGTGAGCAAAACAATGACGATAGGAATTAATGGAATAAGTTGTAGAGATAAGTAAATAGAAAAACAAGGTAACAAACTCCAAAGTCTCTTAAAACTGCAAGATTTTGCATAAAGTAGAGGTATTACAGAGATTTTACCTACAGACCAGGCCTCCTGGTGAATCGAGGCTGTTACTGTTGGTCGCACACGAGTTACAACTGATCAGGGACTGACTTGAGGAACTTATCAAGTTTTTTCTTGAAGATAACAAGGGGTCTGTTGGTAATTCTCTCTATGTATGATGGGAGGCTATTGAAAAGTCTTGGGTCTCAAAACTTATTGTGCTATCATAGCACTCCTGCTTATAATTGCGGGTATTTTGCACCGACTGACGAGCCTCTTGCTGTATAACCCCTGTGGTTTAGCGCTTCTATTTGTTTATAATAATAATAATGACGAGCCTCTTGGTTTCGTAGGAAGTGGTTTCTGTATGCAGAGTTGGCATCAGTCTCTAGGATTTTTCAGGTGTAAATTTTGAGTTGTCTTTCTTGGTTATGTTCCAAGGAGTAGAGGTCAAGGGACTTCAAATGATCCCAGTAATGCAGGGGCTTCACTGATTATGTACGGCCAGTGAAAGTTCTCTACGTTTTCTAGGTCTGTTTTTTTTTCCTCTTTAAATTACTCCTAAGTCTTTCACGGTCCCTTATGTAGTTAGATTTGGTTTTATACGTATATAGTTTTTATTTCCTCAGTTTTCCATAAAGGATTAACCGAAATTTGTACTCATTGAACATCATTTTGTGTTTTGTCTTCCACTGGAAGACTTGGTTTATATCCACTTGGACATTTGCAGTGTTCTCCATGGATGCCACTCTCGTGCAATTTCTAGTGTCATATGCAAAGAATGATAGTGTTATGATTTATGTGTGTGTGTGTGTATGTGTGTGTGTGGTGTGTGTGTGTGTGTGTGTGTGTGTGTGTGTGTGTGTGTCGCATATAAGGATGAGGAAAAAGGAGGGGGGGGGAGTACTGTCTTTTGGGAAACAGAGCTTTTCACTATGGCAGCCTCTGACTTTGTTTACTATTACTTTCTGCATTGTGTTTGTTAGAAAGCTAAAAACCCATTTGTCCACCTTTCCAATTATTCCTTTTGCATGCATTTGGTGCACTGTTACACCATAATCGCTTTTTGTCTGTCGGTGCATCCAAGAATATGTATTGGTTGAGTAGTTACGAGAGGCAGGAACGACCTACTGTAAAGCCATGCTGTCCTGGGCTGTGGAGTTGTTACAAATCTGTGTAGTTAGCGATCTTGCTTCTTAACTGTTTCGAAGCTTTTTATAATGTGGGATCTCAGTGCTATCGGTCTATAGTTCTTTGCTATTGTTTTGTGGCACCCCCTTCCCCCCACTTTGTGGAGCGGGGGGCTGTTGACGTTGTTTTAAATTATTGTGGGATAAATCATCTTGTCTAAGCCTTCCTGGGAGCCTAGGCAAAAAATATTTAGGGTTCGTAGTAGGGGTTTCTTGCAGTTCTTGATGAACATGAAGTTTCTTGAGTCTGACTCTGGGGCAGAGTGCATGTACAGAGTTTTGAGTCTTGTGAAGAATTCATTTAGATCGTCAACCTTTAGTCTAATTATAATCACTTACTGAATAGCCATTCTGAGCCTTCAGCATTTCAGCCATTTCTTTGTTATCATCAGTAAGTTCCCTCTTGTTTGAGCAAATGCCTGATAGTGGATGTGGTTTTTGGTCTGGATTTTGCATTTGAGAATGTTATGCATTTCTTTAAATTTCATCATTTGTATTTAACTCTTGTCTCTCGTGGACTCTCTATGATGCATTCAATTTGAGTTCACTATCTTTTATTTCACTAGCCAGCGCTTCCTTCCGCACTTCACATTGTCTAACACCCTTGAGAAATTATGTGATTCTTTGTCTTCACCGATAGAGGGAGCATCTCTTCATTTCATTAGTGGTATCTCCCTTGAGCATACTTCTAGTGTCACTGAGTAAGTCCTCTTTAGACTGGTTCGGATTCATGTTATTTAATGTCTTCGATACCGTTATATTTCGTACCAGAGGCAGATGGAGAGAATATCTTAAGAAATTTTTTAATGTTGGTGATGCAACGGAGGCGGACATTTCATTCTTCGTCTAAAAAAAAAAAATTATTAAAATGAATGACGACCCAAATGTGAAGCAGTTACAAAAGTGAATGTGGAAAAGACAACATAGATGGTACCGATATAAGACTAAATTACCGAATGTAGTTGATGGAAATACTGTGAAGGAACGTGTGTGTTTGCACAGTATGTGTATGAAAAGGAAGGTATCCAAGAATTGACAGAGAGCGTGAGAAGTTTCTACATTAAAAAGTACAGGATTGTGATTAATGGTGCTGAGAAAGAAAGAATATGAGTGTAAAAGTGTAGTGTATTTAGAAAGGGAAGGGGGGGGGGCACAAATCAGGTGTTTATAGTGAAGAACTCAAGTGAGCGGCATGTAGATAAGGGAAAGTTGTGTATTATATTTATGGATTTGGAAAAGAGATAAAACTGGTGGCTGGGGAGCACTGTAACTCATGCTGCAAATGCATTGCATAGCGGTAAGTTTAATTTTATAATGAATTTGTGTGATGAGAGTGAGGCGAGGTTGAGTAAGAAAGACGGGCAAAATTTTCAATGAAAATGTATCATAGACAAAGCTGTGTGATTTAGCTATGGTGGTTTAATGTGTTAGGAAGGTTAGGTAAGATTTGTCAGGAAACAGGACAAGTGTTTCCTGACGCGGGTCTTAAATCATATGATGACCTGCCACTGCAGCTTTTGGTCATCTCACCGAGGCCTTCCACTGGCTTACCGGTCGACCCCTTTAAAAAATATGGTTATGATTATAACCATTTCATATTGTTATTTTATTATTTTTAATGTGTTGATTGATGGTGAATACTAGAATGTTAGAGAGAGATGTGATCTTTAAATATAATGAAACATATATAAGGTGTGAGCTGTGACAGTGTGTACATGACAGTGCTACTGGGAGTTTCGAAAAAAAGTGTTAAAGTTGGTGGAGGAGTTTGGAAAGATGTCTGAAAGAAGGAAGTTAAAAGTGAATTTTGAAAAAAAAATCAAGATTATGAGAATAGGTAGGATAGGAAATATAGAGTGGTAGGTCTAATTTTAAGGAATAGGATGGTTGAATGTATTTGAATACTTGGGAGTAGTTGTATGTGCACGTAGGTTTATGAAGGATGCCGTGAATAACATAATAAATTAGGTAGGAAAGATACTGGAGTGTTCGGTAATGTGTGTGGGAGGAAAAGAGTTTGTTATTGGGGCTGAAAGAGTGAAAGTATCTGAATATAGTAATGCAGTCGCTTTTGTATTGGTATGAAGAGGAACTTGAAGGCAATATAATTGAGTTGTCTAATATGAGTGTGTGGTATGGATGTTTTGCAGATAAGACCTGCGCACGTTAAAAAAATATTTACTTTTAGAAAGGAGCTAGACTCATATATATATATATATATATATATATATATATATATATATATATATATATATATATATATAAAAGTATAAATCAATAACAACACTGCACTAGCCAAGGTGCCGAACCCATGCTGCTTTGGCCCGCCACATAGTGAGAGAAAACTCATGATGCCTTAGTCCACAGGACCACACAATCCTTAAGAACGGCGCATCCAGCCAAGCTAGATGTTGTACCCGCCATCTAAGGACATCAGTGATGTGGACGCCTCTAAGCTAATTTCATTCTGCTCCTGTTTGGTTTACTAGCTCAACAAGCAGTATATTCTATTATTGTTGAGCTAGTAAACCAAACAGGGAGAATGAAATTAACTTCGAGGCGTCCACACCACCTATGTCCTTTGATGGCGGGTACAACATCTAGCTTGGCTGGATGCCCATTCTTAGGATTATGTGTCCTGTGGACCAAGGCGTCATGAGTTTTCGCTCACCATGTGGCGGGCCAAAGCAGCATGGGTTCGGCTCCTTGGCTAGTGCAGTGTTGTTATTGATCAATTACACTCGTTCGTGTTGATAATATATATATATATATATATATATATATATATATATATATATATATATATATATATATATATATATATATATATATATATATATATATATATATAAAAACATATAGGTGAACAGTATTTGGATAAGGGTAAAGAGGTTTTTGTGGCATTTATGGATTTGGAAAAGGCGTATGATAGAGTAGATAGGGGGGCAATGTGGCAGATGTTGCAGGTGTATGGAATAGGAGGTAGGTTACTGAAAGCAGTGAAGAGTTTTTATGAGGATAGTGAAGCTCAGGTTAGAGTGTATAGGAGGAAGGGGGACTATTTCCCAGTAAAAGTGGGCCTTAGACAAGGATGTGTGATGTCACCGTGGTTGTTCAATATATTTATAGATGGGGTTGTAAGAGAAGTGAATGCGAGGGTCTTAGCAAGAGGTGTGGGGTTAAAAGATAAAGAATCAAATACAAAGTGGGAGTTGCCACAGTTGCTTTTTGCTGATGACACTGTGCTTTTGGGAGATTCTGAAGAGAAGTTGCAGAGGTTGGTGGATGAATTTGGTAGGGTGTGTAAAAGAAGAAAATTGAAAGTGAATATAGGAAAGAGTAAGGTGATGAGAATAACAAAAAGATTAGGTGACGAAAGATTGGATATCAGATTGGAGGGAGAGAGTATGGAGGAGGTGAATGTATTCAGATATTTGGGAGTGGACATGTCAGCAGATGGGTCTATGAAGGATGAGGTGAATCATAGAATTTAATGAGGGAAAAAGGGTGAGTGGAGCACTTTGGAGTCTGTGGAGACAAAGAACTTTGTCCATGGAAGTAAAGAAGGGAATGTATGAGAGTATAGTTATACCAACACTCTTATATGGGTGTGAAGCATGGGTGATGAATGTTGCAACGAGGAGAAGGCTGGAGGCAGTGGAGATGTTATGTCTGAGGTCAATGTGTGGTGTGAATATAATGCAGAGAATTCGGAGTTTGGAAATTAGGAGGAGGTGCGGGATTACCAAAACTATTATCCAGAGAGCTGAGGAGGGGTTGTTGAGGTGGTTCGGACATGTAGAGAGAATGGAACGAGACAGAATGACTTCGAGAGTGTATAAATCTGTAGTGGAGGGAAGGCGGGGTAGGGGTCGGCCTAGGAAAGGTTGGAGGGAGGGGGTAAAGGAAGTTTTGTGTGCGAGGGGCTTGGACTTCCAACAAGCATGTGTGAGCGTATTTGATAAAAGTGAATGGAGACAAATGATTTTTAATACTTGACGTGCTATTGGAGTGTGAGCAAAGTAACATTTATGAAGGGATTCAGGGAAACCGGCAGGCCGGACTTGAGTTCTGGAGATGGGAAGTACAGTGTCTGCACTCTGAAGGACAGGTGTTAATGTTGCAGTTTTATAATTGTAGTGTAAAACACCCCTCTGGCAAGACAGTGATGGAGTGAATGATGATGAAAGTTTTTCTTTTTCGGGCCACCCTGCCTTGGTGGGAATCGGCCGATGTGTTAATAAAAATAAAAACAATAATATATATGTTGAGCTCCTCGCATACTTCTCGGTTATTTCTTGTGATCTCGCCACCTTTCCTCAGCCTCATTACGTGGTCCTTCACTGTCGTTGTCCTCCTGATGTGGCTGTACAACAGCTTTGGATCGGACTTGGCTTTCGCTGCTATGTCATTTTCGTATTGTCGTTGGGCCTCCCTCCTTACCTGTGCATATTCATTTCTGGCTCTTCGACTACTCTCCTTATTCTCCTGGGTCCTTTGCCTCTCTACACCTCTGGTTGAACCAAGAGCTCGTTCTGGCCTTCTCATTATTTCTGTTGCCCTTGGGTACATACCTCTCCTCTGCTGCCTTGCATATTGTTGTCACACATTCCAGCATCCCATTGACTGATTTCCCTGCCAGTTCTCTGTCCTACTGAACCTCGTGCAGGAAGTTCCTCACGCCTGTGTAGTCCCCTCTCATGTAGTTTGGCTTTCTCTGCTCTGCCCTTCCTGCTTCCCCCTCCACTAGTAACTCTATACCTCCAGTGATTTTAGTTGTCTGACGGCTCATGTGATTGTAATAATTTTACAGCTCTAGTGATTGTAGTAAGCTGATAGCTTCAGTGATTGTAGCAATCTTATAGCTCCGGCGATTGTTGTAGTCTGATTACTAGAGTGATTGTATTACTTTGACAGATCAAGTGATTGTAGTTTGTTTATACATGTGTGGGGAATTCGATTATTATTTTTTTTATTTTTTTTTAGCTCAACAGCCATTTCCCACCATATATATTCGAAACTCAGAACCACATGATCACTAGCTCTGAGGGGCCTTTCATATATATATATATATGTCGTGCCGAGTATTTAAAACTGGTCAATTAGCAAGAACTCATCTAAAATTAAGTCCTTTCTAAAATTTTCTCTTATACGTTTAAAGATATATTTTTTTCATTTATGTTAATGTAAGAATTTATAATTTTGTACCAAGAGAAACTTTGAAAACCTACCTAACCTTATTACAACAAGCACAATTTAATTTAGCCTAACCCAACTAAATATATTTTAGATACGTTAACATTAATTTAATAATAAACAAACACATTGAAATATATTTTTTTCGTTATGTTCAGAATGATTTTGGCGAAATTATTGCATACACAAATTTTCACTTGTCTTATATGGCAAGGTGAGCGTTGCTATTTAAGCCAAAATCGCAAGTTTTACCTAATCGGCACGACATATATATATATATGCAAGAAAACCACTATGAAAAAATAGAAGAATTCCAAGCGCTTTCGTGACTACTCACATTATCAAGGAACTATAACAGGAAACATGACAAGAAGGGGTTATATAAGGGGCGCGACTACACCTCACAACACACTAACAAAGACTACACCTCACAGTAGCGTAACATCGCACGACTCTGTGAAGAGGAACATAAGAAAGGACCTGAAACTCTTCCCAAGAATTAAGATTAGTCCAATTTATCATTAAATTCTTCCCAAATTTTATTAATTATAAATGAATCCAATTTATATAAACCAAAATAAATATTCATATTATTTTCAAAACTGCTTTTAATGAAACATGATTCTATTATATTTCTCTCAACCATGGACTTGCTTGATACAACCTTCTCAGCATTTTGAAAATCAATTGGATGGTTAAAATCTCTCACATGAATAAATAGAGCATTAGAATCTTGTCCAGTTCTAATGCTATATTTATGTTGTTTTAATCTTAGTTCAAGACTTTTACCAGTTTGACCATAATAAACTTTATCGCATATTTTACAGGGAATCTTAGACACATCCGTCAGCATTTTGGGGGGAATTTTTTATCAAAAGTCTTTTTACTGTATCAAGATTTTTAAATACAACTTTGATATTAAAATTCTTAAGAAAGAAGGCATATCAACCAAGTTTTCATGGTAGGGAGAACCAACATATTTTTGGTTGAATAAGGTTGGTTGTCCCTTTTTGGATTGTAAAAAGTATTCCTAGCTATTTTAAAAGATTTATCAATTATGTTTCTTGGGTATTTTAAATCATTAGCTATTTCATAAATTTTAGAGATTTCTTCATCTATGAACTCTGGACTACAAATACGTAAAGCTCTCAAAAACATTGAAGAAAAAACCGACACTTTAACTCTATCTTGATGTGAAGAGTAATAGTGTACATAGGAACAATTATTTGTAGGTTTTCTGTAAATTTTAAATTTAAAATCAATGTTACCCTTAATAATAAAAACATCTAGGAAGGGCAATGAGTTATTTACTTCGAATTCAACAGTAAAATTTATAGAATGAGCTAAGCTATTTAATTTAACAAGGAAATGGTTTATATCTACATTCTTAGGCATAAGGCACAAAATATCATCAACATATCTATACCACTTAGCTCTATTGGGAAGGATAGTGTTAAGCAATCTTGTTTCGAAAAATTCCATATACAGTATAAGTTACTAAGAACAGGTGAAAGAGGATTTCCCATTGCCATACCAAACTTCTGAGTGTAAAACTCATCATTAAATATAAATTTTGCATCAACAATACAAAGTTTAATAAGTTTAATGATAGGAACTGGCAATGGTAAATCATAATTAACCAGTTCTTCAGATAGAAACTTAGTAAATCATCAACTGGAACTTATGTAAACAATGGGAAATCCTCTTTCACCTGTTCTTAGTAACTTATATATGGAATTTTTCGAAACAAGATTGCTTAACATATCCTTCCCAATAAGCTAAGTGTATAGTATGTTGATGATATTTTGCCTTATGCTAAGAATGTAGATATACCATTTCCTGTTAAATTAAATAGCTTAGCTCATTCTATAAATTTTACTGTTGAGTCAGAAGATAACTCATTGCCCTTCTAGATGTTTTATTAAGGGTACATTGATTTTAAATTTAAAATTTACAGAAACCTACAATAATTGTTCCTATGTACACTATTACTCTTACATCAGATAGAGTTAAAGTGTCGGTTTTTCTTCATGTTTTGAAGCTTTACATTTGTAGTCAGAGTTCATAGATGAAAATTCTAAAATTATGAAATACTAATGATTAAAATACCAAGAAAACATAATTGATAAATCTTTAAAATAGCTAGGAATACAATCCAAAAGGGACAACCAACCTTATTCAACCAAAAATATGTTGGTTCTCCACTGAAACTTGTTGTATCCTTCTTTCTTAAGAATTTTAATATCATAAGAACATAAGAACATAAGAAAGGAGGAACACTGCAGCAGGCCTGTTGGCCCATACTAGGCAGGTCCTTCACAATCCATCCCACTAACAGAATATTTGCTCAACCCAATTTTCAAAGATACCCAAGAAATAAGCTTTGACAATTCTACCCACTCATGCGCGAGTCCCACTCAAATCCAACCCCTCTCACTCATGAATTTATCCAACCTAAATTTGAAACTACCCAAGGTCCTAGCTTCAATAACCCTACTAGGCAGACTGTTCCACTCATCAACTACCCTATTTCCAAACCAATACTTTCCTATATCCTTTCTAAATCTAAACTTATCTAACTTGAATCCATTATTGCGGGTTCTCTCTTGGAGAGATATCCTCAAATCCATCAAATCCATCAAATCCATCAAATCCATCAAATCCATCAAAGTTGTATTTAAAAATCTTGATACAGTAAAAAGACTTTTGATAAAAAATTCCCCCCAAAATGCTGACGGATGTGTCTATAAGATTCCCTGTAAAATATAAGAACATAAGAACATAAGAAAGGAGGAACACTGCAGCAGGCCTGTTGGCCCATACTAGGCAGGTCCTTCACAATCCGTCCCACTAACAGAATATTTGCTCAACCCAATTTTCAATGCTACCCAAGAAATAAGCTTTGACAATTCTACCCACTCATGCGCGAGTCCCACTCAAATCCAACCCCTCTCACTCATGAATTTATCCAACCTAAATTTGAAACTACCCAAGGTCCTAGCTTCAATAACCCTACTAGGCAGACTGTTCCACTCATCAACTACCCTATTTCCAAACCAATACTTTCCTATATCCTTTCTAAATCTAAACTTATCTAACTTGAATCCATTATTGCGGGTTCTCTCTTGGAGAGATATCCTCAAGACCTTATTTATATCCCCTTTGTTAATACCCATTTTCCACTTGTATACCTCGATCATGTCTCCCCTCATTCTACGTCTTACAAGTGAATGTAATTTTAGGGTCTTCAATCTTTCTTCGTAAGGAAGATTTCTAATGCTATGTATTAATTTAGTCATTCTACGCTGAATGTTTTCTAACGAATTTATGTCCAAACTAACGAATTTATTATGGTCAAACTGGTAAAAGTCTTGAACTAAGATTAAAACAACATAAATATAGCATTAGAACTGGACAAGATTCTAATGCTCTATTTATTCATGTGAGAGATTTTAACCATCCAATTGATTTTGAAAATGCTGAGAAGGTTGTATCAAGCAAGTCCATGGTTGAGAGAAATATAATAGAATCATGTTTCATTAAAAGCAGTTTTGAAAATAATATGAATATTTCTTTTGGTTTATATAAATTGGATTCATTTATAATTAATAAAATTTGGGAAGAATTTAATGATAAATTGGACTAATCTTAATTCTTGGGAAGAGTTTCAGGTCCTTTCTTATGTTCCTCTTCACAGAGTCGTGCGATGTTACGCTACTGTGAGGTGTAGTCTTTGTTAGTGTGTTGTGAGGTGTAGTCGCGCCCCTTATATAAGCCCTTCTTGTCATGTTTCCTGTTATAGTTCCTTGATAATGTGAGTAGTCACGAAAGCGCTTGGAATTCTTTTATTTTTCATAGTGGTTTTCTTGCATATTTTGATATCACCTGTTTACTGTGATCTTTTTGCATATATATATATATATATATATATATATATATATATATATATAATATAATATACAAATTTTATATATATATATATATATATATATATATATATATATATATATATATGTGTGTGTGTGTGTGTGTATGTGCTCATCAGTTTTGTGTTTGCTGCTCTGGAAAATCAACTCCTAGGTCACTTTGACCTCATCACAGATTTCTGGCCTTTTGGGCACTATCATATTTAGTTTTGAAACTGTGTATTGACTTAGCCTCTGCCACTTTCTCGTCATTCCACCAGCCTGAGACTCAAGAAATGCTTCCTTACATCTCTGTGGATCATTTGTGTCTTCAGCTCCCATTCGTGTCTCCTGATCCTGGACCTCTTAATTTATAATCTATCATTATCTTCCCTATGAATTCCTCCTAGTATTTTGTATGTCATAATCATGTTTTCCCGTGTCCTCTCGGCTGGGGTGGTTAGGTTCAGTTTCTCCAACGTCTCGTAGTGCATAACCCTCAGTGTGTGTGTTTGTGTGTGTGTATGTGTTTGTGTTTTTATATGCTTGCGTGCGCGCGCGTGTATGTGCGAGTGTGTAAATTATCTTACTATGGTATTGACCGCTTGTGCATCCCTCTACCCCTTACCCCTCCATTTCCCTCAGCCGGTCTGATCTGCCGCCCCGCCATCCCCTCCCCTTCCCTAGCCCTTCCCCCTCCCCATCCAAGCCCTTGTCCACCACCTCACCCACAACCTATCTCTTCTTAGGTGCTGCCGCATCTACCTGTTTCTACTCGCCTATTTGTAGCTCCAGGGATCTAGTCCCTACTCCTGGGGTTACTGTCCAGATCTTGAGCCCCACCTCTTAATCTTCATTTGAATAATCCTTGGTTTGTGCAATAGTTTCTTGGGATGTCATGTACTGAGACTCCACTTTCAGTCTTTGTGTTTCACTCCACTACTCTCACACTGACAAGAGTACTTTGTGTTTCACTCCACTACTCTCACACTGACAGGAGTACTTTGTGTTTCACTCCACTACTCTCACACTGACAGGAGTACTTTGTGTTTCACTCCACTACTCTCACACTGACAAGAGTACTTTGTGTTTCACTCCACTACTCTCACACTGACAAGAGTACTTTGTGTTTCACTCCACTACTCTCACACTGACAAGAGTACTTTGTGTTTCACTCCACTACTCTCACACTGACAAGAGTACTTTGTCATTCTGGATAATTTACATATTTAACCTTCACTAAAGTGTCCACTTGTCTTAACTCCATCCCGATAAGTCTGTGATTGCTATGTGTGCACCTCTGAGGGTCAGGATTATATCTCCTCTGAATTTTCATAAGTTCTTTTTCATAGCTCATGTCTTCCAGCATTCAAACCAACCTGGAGGCAAACTTCTCTTGTCTTCTTTCCCCTCCCTATTGACCTGTCTTCTTTCCCCTCCCTATTGACCTGTCTTCTTTCCCCTCCCTATTGGCCTGTCTTCTTTCCCCTCCCTATTGACCTGTTTTCTTTCCCCTCCCTATTGACCTGTCTTTTCCCTCCCTCCTTCCTAACGTGTCTTCTTTCCCCTCCCTATTGACCTGTCTTCTTTCCCCTCCCTCCTGACCTGTCTTCTTTCCCCTCCCTCCTGACCTGTCTTCTTTCCCCTCCCTTCTGACCTGTCTTCTTTCCCCTCCCTCCCTCCTTTGTCTTCTTTCCCTTCCCTCCCTCCTGACCTGTCTTCCTTCCTCTCCCTCCTCCTGACTTGTCTTCCTTCCCCTACCTCCTCCTGACTTGTCTTAGTTCCCCTCCCTTCTCCTGACTTGTCTTCCTTCCCCTCCCTCCTCCTGACTTGTCTTTTGGTTTTCTCTCTCACTTGTAACTTGATAATGGTCCACAACCAACAGAAACGTCTGAAGTTTCTCTCCTAAGTGAGGCTTTTGTGAATTGTTCCAGTCATGGTATTGACTTTTATTGTTCCAGTCATGGTATTGACTTTTATTGTTCCAGTCATGGTATTGACTTTTATTGTTCCAGTCATGGTATTGACTTTTATTGTTCCAGTCATGGTATTGACGTTTATTGTTCCAGTCATGGTATTGACTTATTGTTCCAGTCATGGTACTGACTTTTATTGTTGCAATCATGGTATTGACTTTTATACGACTGTGTCCTGATAGCTATGTGTCCTGACAGCTGTGTGTCCTGACAGCTATGTGTCCTGACAGCTGTGTTCTGACGACTGTATCCTGACAGCTGTGACCTGAAGACTATCCTGACTATGTCCTGACAGCTATGTGTCCTGAGAGCTGTGTACTGACGACTGTATCCTGACAGCTGTGTCCTGACAGCTGTATCCTGACGACTAGCTACATCCTGATGACTCTGGTGATTTTATACTTGTCAGGGTTGCCACAACCACCACTTCTGACACCATTAATATAGTCTGCCAAAATCTTATTTCCACTTGGCTCTTCCTCATTAAACATTCACGTGTTTTCCATCATGAGACAGTGACGTGTTTTCCATCATGAGACAGTGACGTGTTTTCCATCATGAGACAGTGACGTGTTTTACATCATGAGACAGTGACGTGTTTTACATCATGAGACAGTGACATGTTTTACATCATGAGAAAGTGACGTGTTTTACATCATGAGACAGTGACGTGTTTTACATCATGAGACAGTGACATGTTTTACATCATGAGACAGTGACATGTTTTACATCATGAGACAGTGACGTGTTTTACATCAGACAGTGACGTGTTTTTACATCATCAGACAGTGATATGTTTTACATCATCAGACAATGACGTGTTTTACATCATCAGACAATGACGTGTTTTACATCATCAGACAATGACGTGTTTTACATCATCAGACAGTGACGTGTTTTACATCAGACAATAACATGTTTTACATCAGACAATAACATGTTTTACATCAGCAGACAGTGACGTATTTTACATCATCAGACAGTGACGTGTTTTACATCATCAGACAATGACGTGTTTTACATCAGCAGACAATGACGTGTTTTACATCATCAGACAATGACGTGTTTTACATCATCAGACAATTGTCTTTGTTTATTACCTGTTAATTCTCGTCTAGTCTCCATTGACTACCTTATGCCTCTGTTTTCTACCTAATACCCCTGCTAAGGACGTTTTGGTCCTGTTGAAAGGTCATAAATCTGTTGATTGTCTTGTACCTCTGTTGATCAGCTGTTTGTGTGTGTGTGTGTGTGTGTTGGTCACTCAGATGTCTCCTGATTGTTAACCATCCTGATGCCTGTGACTGGTAAGTCTGCCTGATGTTTCTGATAGGTTACCCTTCCTGCTTCCTGATTCTCCTGACTGGTAACTCTGCCTGATATTTCTGATTAGTAATTCTACTTGATCATTTTTCACTGGCAAAATTGCCTGATCTTTCTGACTGGTAACTGCCTGATGGATCTGACTTGATATCTCTGCCTGATGCCTCTGACTGATAACTTTACCTGATGCCTCTGACTGATAACTTTACCTGATGCCTCTGACTGATAACTTTACCTGATGTCTCTAACTGATAACTTTACCTGATGCCTCTGACTAATAACTATACCTGATGCCTCAGACTGATAACTTTACCTGATGCCTCAGACTGATAACTTTACCTGATGCCTCTAACTGATAACTTTACCTGATGCCTCTGACGGGTGACTCTGCCTAAAACCTCTGGTAACTTGATGCCACTAGTAACTGTGGTGCCCCTTACTGGTGACTTCCTTCACTCACTGTTCTTATAACTGGTGATTTCTTTGTGTTTCTAACTGGTGACATCTATGCATTTCTTACTGATGACTTTGTATTTCTAACAGGTGACTTATTTGTGTTTTTAACTGGTGACTTGTCAGTGTATATAACTGGTGATTTCTTAGTGTATGTTATTGGTGACTTCTTTGTATATATAACTTGTGACTTTTTGTATATAACTGATGACTTCTTTGTGTTTCTAACTTGTGACTTTGTGTATTTAAATGATGCCTTCTTACTGTATATTATTGCTGACTTCTTTATAACTAGTGACTTTTTGTATATAACTGGTGATTGACTTTGATAATTGTGCCTCTAAACTACTTGGTGCCATTAGTTAGGCATGGATGGAACACTATTTTCAGAACAATGGGGCCTGTGTTTTAAGTAATATATGGGAGATAAGGAGAATCTTTTTCAGACATCAGAACTTTTCCAGAAACACACCAATAATTTAAGAGTTTCATTCCACTTAAAAGTAGTGCTTTCGAGTCACAACTGAAGGGCCCGGGTTCAATCCTTCGAAAGGGGTGGTGACGTTGTTAAAGTCTTCTTACATCTGCTGCTCCTTGTTCACCTAACTCTTAATAGTTATCTGGAAGTTTGCTGACTGGTGTGGGCGGCATCCTGGGGATGCTGCCCACACCAGTCTTAAGTCGGGGCTTGGATTTGACATGAGCTGAGGTTGAATAACAGCTCTTGGCTTGTGAATTCGTCGGTTACAGATTTTTAAGAAAATTTCCAAAAATAAACTATAGTATGTCTTTTTGATTTTCATTGTTCTTAACTCAGTATACGAAATTTTTAATAAAAAAATCATGTAAGGTGGAAATTCAGTAGAGCGTGTGACTTGTCCTTTTATACCTTGTTTACTGTGAGTAAACTGACCACACAACATGAAAATAACACTTATACAAACATACAAGGATTTTTTTTTTTTCATTTTGCTTAAAGAGCAGAAAATGCGAACAAATTTATTTGTTTTACGTAGGCTGGTGATCCCAGCAGACACCACGACCCTCCCTGGGGTGCTGGTGATCCCTGATTTCCAGAGTGATCCCAGAAAGCAATAGTGGATCAGTTTAGACTGGCGACCCTCCCTGGGGTGCTGGTGATCACAGCAGACACCACGACCCTCCCTGGGGTGCTGGTGATCACAGCAAATACCAACAACGACCCTCACTGGAGTGCTGGTGCTCACAGCAGACACACACTAACCCTTCCTGGAGTGCTGGTGCTCATTGCAGACATCAACACTAACCCTCACTGGAGTGCTGGTGCTCACAGCAGACACCAACAACGACCCTCACTGGAGTGCTGGTGCTCACAGCAGACACACGCAAACCCTTCCTGGAGTGCTGGTGCTCACAGCAGACACCAACACTAACCCTCACTGGAGTGCTGGTGCTCACAGCAGACACCAACAACGACCCTCACTGGAGTGCTGGTGCTCACAGCAGAAACACACTAGCCCTTCCTGGAGTGCTGGTGCTCATTGCAGACACCAACACTAACCCTCACTGGAGTGCTGGTGCTCACAACAGACAAACAGTAACCCTCCCAAGAGTGCTGGTGCTCACGGCAGACACAAACAGTAACCCTCCTTGGAGTGCTGGTGCTCACAGCAGACGCAAACAGTAACCCTCCCTGGAGTGCTGGTGCTCACGGCAGACACAAACAGTAACCCTCCTTGGAGTGCTGGTGCTCACATCAGACGCAAACAGTAACCCTCCCTGGAGTGCTGGTGCTCACAGCAGACACAAACAGTAACCCTCCGTGGAGTGCTGGTGCTCACAACAGACAAACAGTAACCCTCCCTGGAGTGCTGGTGCTCACGGTAGACACAAACAGTAACCCTCCCTGGAGTGCTGGTGCTCACAGCAGACCCAAACAGTAACCCTCCCTTGAGTGCTGGTGCTCACGGTAGACACAAACAGTAACCCTCCTTGGAGTGCTGGTGATCACAGCAGACACAAACAGTAACCCTCCGTGGAGTGCTGGTGCTCACACAGACAAACAGTAACCCTCCTGGAGTGCTGGTGCTCACGGTAGCACAAACAGTAACTCTCCCTGGAGTGCTGGTGCTCACTGCAGACCCAAACAGTAACCCTCCTTGGAGTGCTGGTGCTCACGGTAGACACAAACAGTAACCCTCCTTGGAGTGCTGGTGCTCACAGCAGACCCAAACAGTAACCCTCCCTGGAGTGCTGGTGCTCACAGCAGACAAAAACAGTAACCCTCCCTGGAGTGCTGGTGCTCACAGCAGACACAAAGAGTAACCCTCCTTGGAGTGCTGGTGCTCACAGCAGACCCAAACAGTAACCCTCCCTGGAGTGCTGGTGCTCACAGCAGACACAAACAGTAACCCTCCCTGGAGTGCTGGTGCTCACGGTAGACACAAACAGTAACCCTCCTTGGAGTGCTGGTGCTCACAGCAGACACAAACAGTAACCCTCCCTGAGTGCTGGTGCTCACAGCAGACGCAAACAGTAACCCTCCCTGAGTGCTGGTGCTCACGGTAGACACAAACAGTAACCCTCCGTGGAGTGCTGGTGTCACAGCAGACACAAACAGTAACCCTCCCTGGAGTGCTGGTGCTCACGGTAGACAAACAGTAACCCTCCCTGGAGTGCTGGTGCTCACGGTAGACACAAACAGTAACCTCCGTGGAGTGCTGGTGCTCACAGCAGACACAAACAGTAACCCTCCCTGAGTGCTGGTGCTCACGGTAGACAAACAGTAACCCTCCGTGGAGTGCTTTGGGGCTCACAGCAGACACCAACGATGACTCTCCCTGGAGTCCTGGTGCTCACAGCAGACACCAACACTAACCCTCCTGGAGTAATCCACACAACCCGCACATATATAAGGGAGGGCTACAGACACGTTCGCCCGACTTGGACTTTACAAAGTCACACTAACACACAGTGTGACTTTGTAAATGGTCTAAGTCGTGCCAAACGTCGTCGTAAGCTCCTCCCTTTTATATGTGCGGGTTGTGTGTGTATTGTTCCAGTCACGGTATTGTGCCTTTTTTGTTATTTACCTACCTGGAGTGTTGGTGCTCACAGCAGACACCAACACTAACCCTACCTGGAGTGTTGGTGCTCACAGCAGACACCAACACTAACCCTACCTGGAGTGTTGGTGCTCACAGCAGACACAAACAGTAACCCTCCCTGGAGTGCTGGTGCTCACAGCAGACACAAAGAGTAACCCTCCTTGGAGTGCTGGTGCTCACAGCAGACCCAAACAGTAACCCTCCCTGGAGTGCTGGTGCTCACAGCAGACACAAACAGTAACCCTCCCTGGAGTGCTGGTGCTCACGGTAGACACAAACAGTAACCCTCCTTGGAGTGCTGGTGCTCACAGCAGACACAAACAGTAACCCTCCCTGAGTGCTGGTGCTCACAGCAGACGCAAACAGTAACCCTCCCTGGAGTGCTGGTGCTCACGGTAGACACAAACAGTAACCCTCCGTGGAGTGCTGGTGCTCACAGCAGACACAAACAGTAACCCTCCCTGGAGTGCTGGTGCTCACGGTAGACAAACAGTAACCCTCCCTGGAGTGCTGGTGCTCACGGTAGACACAAACAGTAACCCTCCGTGGAGTGCTGGTGCTCACAGCAGACACAAACAGTAACCCTCCCTGGAGTGCTGGTGCTCACGGTAGACAAACAGTAACCCTCCGTGGAGTGTTGGTGCTCACAGCAGACACCAACGATGACTCTCCCTGGAGTCCTGGTGCTCACAGCAGACACCAACACTAACCCTACCTGGAGTAATACACACACAACCCGCACATATAAAGGGAGGAGCTTACGACGACGTTTCGGCCCGACTTGGACCATTTACAAAGTCACACTAACACACAGTGTGACTTTGTAAATGGTCTAAGTCAGCAAACTCGTCGTGCTCCTCCCTTTTATATGTGCGGGTTGTGTGTGTATTGTTCCAGTCACGGTATTGTGCCTTTTTTGTTATTTACCTACCTGGAGTGTTGGTGCTCACAGCAGACACCAACACTAACCCTACCTGGAGTGTTGGTGCTCACAGCAGACACCAACACTAACCCTACCTGGAGTGTTGGTGCTCACAGCAGACACCAACACTAACCCTACCTGGAGTGCTGGTGCTCACAGCAGACACAAACAGTAACCCTACCTGGAGTGCTGGTGCTCACAGCAGACACAAACAGTAACCCTACCTGGAGTGCTAGTGCTCACAGCAGACACAAACAGTAACCCACTATGCTGTAGCTTAGAACACAGAATTAATTATATCATTGTTAATAAAATGTAAATCGTCTATGTAGTTGTATTAATATTGAGAGCATCTGGTATATAAAAGCTAGGCTGCCAAGTTTCTCTGGCCCAGTTTGTTTACATTTTATATTTATAGTAATATCCATATGCTGGGATTATAAAAATCATATTGTTTTTGGCTAGGTTATGCTATGGGGATCAGGGTTAGTTTCTAGAGTATACTAATGACTGTAGAGTAATTTTACTATGAGAATTTAGGGTTTTAAATGAGGGGTGTGTCAGGGAAAGAGTAACATTGCTGATTTTTGAAAGTGGTAAGGTTCTCTGATGCTCATACTTTGGTTTTCAATTTATATTGAGGTTAAAGGGAATATTTACGATTTTTCATAATTTGGGTATAAACTTTTGGGATAAAATTATATTTTATTTTTTAGAAGTTTAATTTGTATTTGCATATATTAAACATGCTAAAATTATTCTTGTAATTTATCATTGGTTAGGGAGGTAGTAATTAGCTGGTTTACTTATTTATTGAGAGGAGGTTATAAGTGTAGCAGATGACTGTTTTGAGCAGTGTGGCTTCAGGCATCCTAGGGAAAGGATGATACACATCACACTCCAGTTCGAACATTTTGGATAAAATTACCCAAATAAGTGTGAGCCCTGGAGATGGGTGAGGGACTGGTAAAGAGAAGGAAGTTGCAAGCTGTGAGATGAGTACACTATAATTGTACTGATGTAAGGGGAAGGGGTTTGGTTTATAACAGAACCTACTTCAGTTTGTAACAGAACCTACCTAGTTTGTAACAGAACCTACTTCTATTTCTAACAGAACCTACCCAGTTTGTGATAGAACCTACCAGAAGTAATATGCTGAATCTGGTTTTGTCAAATAAGGAAACTCTTGTTGATAATGTAAAGATCACTGAAGAGCTTAGCGCAAGTGATCACAAATCTATTACCTTTAATATTACCTGGGAGTACAAGAATAAGGATAATACTGTAAAAGTCCCAAATTTTTGTTCTTCTGATTATAATGTACTTAGGGAACACCTGTCTAGTCTTGACTGGGAATCTGTCTAATGATTCTATTGGCGAAGATCATACTTACAGTAACGATAGGATCTTCGAATATGACTTTTCTTAATAATGTACAACAGTATGCCCAAAGTGTGTGTGTGTGTGTGTGTGTGTGTGTGTGTGTGTCTGTATATATATATATATATATATATATATATAGTGTCAGTGTATATGTACAGTGTCTGCACTCTGAAGGAGGGGTGTTAATGTTGCAGTTTTATAACTGTAGTGTAAGGCACCCTCTGGCAAGACTATAGTGAATGATGGTGAAGTTTCTTTCGGGCCACCCTGCCTTGGTAGGAATCGGCCGATGTATTAATAAAATAATAAATATATATATATATATATATATATATATATATATATATATATATATATATATATATATATATATATATATACACTTGCTAATATCTCAGAAATGACGAAGTTACCTTTATTGTGTTTAATTGTGTCTGAAATGTGGAGTAAAGATGATACAAGGCATTTACTTCTGCGGAAATTGGCTTCTTTGATCACTAGGCGAGCGTCACCGAATCAAATTAGATGGTTGGAGTAATGGTGACATGCTACCTCAGTAGATGCTGGAAGATCTCTGAGGGATAGTAATGGTAGGATAACTCACAGTAGATGCTGGAAGATCTCTGAGGGATAGTAATGGTTGGATAACTCACAGTAGATGCTGGAAGATCTCTGAGGGCTAGTAATGGTAGGATAACTGACAATAGAAGCTACAAGATCTCTGAGGGATAGTGATGGTAGGATAACTGACGATAATAAATAAAACACTGTTATATAACGCTTCTTTCACTGTAGAAATAAATTTTCCTCCTTGTTATCATAAATGAATCAGCAATATTATTTCCAAAGACGAATTAAAACTATTTATTTGATGTAATGTTTTAAAAGTGTTAAAATTACTCGTCCACCCTGTCATTTCCTGGCTCTCCTAACATTTCTCTTTCTGTGTTCGTTAATATAAAGGTCAGATTACATTACACTGGTCAACAACCAAAATGCTTCCGAGACCAGAGTAGCTACAATTTCCAACTAATTTTAGGTCACTGATAATGAATATCATGGTTAAAATTGTTTGTTAGCTCTACTTTTCAATATAGACCTACGTGTCACAACAGGTTGCAACAGGCTTGCGGCAGTGTTTCTTACCACACTCACAGTCTCACTGACCTTCATTATTGTTCCAACAGTCATACAAGGTGGTTGTGCTCTCCAAGTTTATATTCTGAGGTGAAAGGTAGGTGATTTTGTTAGCCAAACATTTTTTAAACTTATAATAAATATTCACTGAGCAAGCTATTGACAGAAGTGCGAGAGTTTCCCACTGCATCAGGAGAGACTGGCCACCTCGTCAATCATTGGAGCCTGGGATGAACAATGTTCAACATCCACCTCTCATTGAACCAAACAAAATTTTGCTACCACCACTACACATAAAACTGGGGCTCATGAAAAACTTTGTAAAATCTATGGACAAATCCGGTCAGGGATTCAAGTATTTAACATCAAAATTCCCCTCACTGAGCGACGCTAAGATAAGAGAGGGAGTCTTCAATGGTCCTCAGATTCCAGTGCTTCTTAAAGGTGGTGACTTTGAATCAGACCTTCATGGGGAGGAGAAAGCTGCTTGGGAAGGATTCAAGTTAGTGGCGAAGGGATTTCTCGGAAACAGAAGGGAAGGCAACTATGAAGAATTGGTGGAAAACCTCATCAAGAACATGGGATGTAATATGTCACTTAAAATCCACTTTTTGGACTCACATTTAGACTTTTTTTCCAGTGAACTGTGACAGTTAGTGACTAACATGGTGAAAAGTTTCACCAAGATATTTCAACCATGGAAAAATGGTACCAGGGCAAATGGGGCACAAGAATGCTTGCAGACTATTGCTGGACATTGGCAAGAGATGATTCTTCAGCCCACTATAAGCGTCAAGCAAAAAGGCAGAGAGTAGGTACGGATTAGAGTTTAAAACATACTGACACATATTCTACGTTATAATAAAATATTCAAATATTACATGTCTCGTATCTTTAAACCTATAGCCAATAAGCATTTTACAAGGTGATATTTGGATTCAGGACATGAAAATACATAAGAATTAACTAATCTCATTTAAGAAGCATACAACTTTTCAAAAATTGTTGACCAGTGAATTATTACACCCAGATCCTTCACATGTTTCTTTCGTTCTGTTTGGTGATCTTGTGTTTTGTATGTTGTGTCCTTTTTGAGTTCTTTATTCTTTCCTTATCTAAGCAGTTGGAACTTGCCATTATCGAACGTCATCTTATTCTCCACTGCCCACTGGAAGACATTGCTTATATCATCTTGCAATTTTTTCCGTATCCTCTACCGCGGTGATTATGCGCATTTTTGTATCATCCGCAAATGATCGAACGAAACAGTGAAGAGTGTACTTATATACGTCCACTATGTGGATAAACAGCAGAGGCGCCAGGACTGTGCCTTGGAATACCAAACTCTTAGTTTTCATGTTTATTACTACTACTATTTGCGTTATATTTGTTAGAATGTTCAGTATTCACTTGCCTACTTTCCTAGTTATGCTTATCACCCTCATATTTTATGCAATCACCTCGTGATCGTGTTTGTCACATGTCTTTGCGAGATCCGTATAGACCACGTTATTCTCCAGACCCTTGTAGACCACGTTATTCTCCAGACCCTTGTAGACCACGTTGTTATTCTCCCAGGTCGTGTACACCACGTTGTTATTCTCCCAGGTCGTGTACACCACGTTGTTATTCTTCCAGGTCATGTAGACCACGTTATTCTTCCAGGTCATGTAGACCACGTTATTATACTTCCAGGTCATGTAGACCACGTTATTCTTCCAGGTCATGTAAACCACGTTATTCTTCCAGGTCATGTAAACCACGTTATTCTTCCAGATCATGTAGACCACGTTATTATTATTCCAGGTCATGTAGACCACGTTATTCTTCCAGGTCATGTAGACCACGTTATTCTTCCAGGTCATGTAGACCACGTTATTATACTTCCAGGTCATGTAGACCACGTTATTCTTCCAGGTCATGTAGACCACGTTATTCTTCCAGGTCATGTATACCACGTTATTATACTTCCAGGTCATGTAGACCACGTTATTCTTCCAGGTCATGTAAACCACGTTATTCTTCCAGGTCATGTAAACCACGTTATTCTTCCAGGTCATGTAAACCACGTTATTCTTCCAGATCATGTAGACCACGTTATTATTATTCCAGGTCATGTAGACCACGTTATTATTCTTCCAGGTCGTGTAGATCACGTTATTCTTCCAGGTCATGGAGACCACGTTATTCTTCCAGGTCATGTAGACCACGTTATTCTTCCAGATCATGTAGACCACGTTATTCTTCCAGGTCATGGAGACCACGTTATTCTTCCAGATCATGTAGACCACGTTATTCTTCCATGTCGTGTAGACCACGTTATTTTCCCAGGTCCGTGTAATTAGTCCATCAGTCTTGTTGGACTGTTTACATCGACTCCAGGCTGAGGGACTGATTACCTCAAACTCCTTCTGATCTTCACCATTTTTCTGTGTATTGGACTGATAAAGCCAGTGTGTGGCGAAACGCTTTCACTATAAAAAATACCCAAGTGTTGCATATGTGTCTTAATTTAGTGCCTTAGAGGCGGAAGAGATCGACGTCAAAACGCTACCTCTCCCCTGAGAAAACTTCCCCTTAATCTACCTGTTGCAGCTCTTGCAACATTGCATTGCTTTGTAATAGTCTGAAAGATCTTGAGCTGAAGATTTCCATTCCTCCTGTGGATTGTTTTGCGTTGTCAACATCGTCTGTCTGCGATTGTATTGCTCTGTCTCTGTCTCTCTTTCTCTCTCTCTCTCTCTCTCTCTCTCTCTCTCTCTCTCTCTCTCTCTCTCTCTCTCTCTCTCTCTCTCTCTCCACACACACACACAAAGGTAATGAATCATGTAAGTAAATTTACTTACTTACGTTTATACATGGTTACAATCATGAACAAATTATAAAGTAATGATCAGTTCACTAGTCTACACCCGGTCACAACTGTAATACGTTCTTGGTGCAAATATTAATTGTTGGGTCACACACACACACACCACGTGTGTGTGTGTGTCCAGGTCTGCAAACAGACCTGGACAAGCTCGACATCTGGTCTAGCAATTGGCTTCTCGAATTCAATCCCTCCAAATGCAAAGTCATGAGGATCGGAGAAGGGCAAAGAAGACCGCTGACAGAGTACAAGCTAGGCGGACAAAGGCTACAAACCTCGGCAAAGGAGAAAGACCTTGGAGTGAGTATAACGCCAAGCACGTCTCCGGAGGCACACATCAACCAGATAACTGCGGCAGCATATGGGCGACTGGCAAACCTAAGATTAGCGTTCCGTTACCTTAACAAGGAATCGTTCAAGACACTGTATACCGTGTACGTCAGGCCCATACTAGAATATGCAGCACCAGTCTGGAACCCACACCTGGTCAAGCATGTAAAGAAACTAGAGAAAGTGCAAAGGTTTGCGACAAGGTTAGTTCCACAACTCAGGGGTCTGTCTTATGAAGAAAGGTTGAGGGAAATAGGACTAACAACACTGGAGGAAAGAAGGGTCAGAGGAGACATGATAACGACATACAAAATACTGCGGGGAATTGACAAGGTAGACAGTGACAGGATGTTCCAGAGAGGGAACACAGAAACAAGGGGACACAACTGGAAGCTGAAGACTCAGATGAGTCAAAGGGATGTTAGGAAGCATTTCTTCAGCCACAGAGTAGTCAGGAAGTGGAATATTCTAGAGAAAGATATAGTGGAGGCAGGAACCATACATAGTTTTAAGACAAGGTATGATAAAGCTCATGGAGCAGGGAGAGCAGAGACCCAGTAGCAGACAGCGAAGAGGCGGGGCCAGGAGCTGAGTCTCGACCCCTGCAACCACAATTAGGTGAGTACACACACACACGCACACACACACACACATTAGGTGAGTACACACACGCACGCTTATAAAACAGGCCTAGTGTCTAATCGACATGTGCCTAGGACAAAATGGTAACTAACACACACACACACAACTAACACACACACAACTAACACACACACACACAACTAACACACACACACACACACACACACACACACACACAAACACACACACACATACATGCAAAACAACCACAGGGAGAGTTGAATACTGTGTCGCTTGTCTGGGATTGTTGCATATACATGTATATATAATGTCGTTCCGAATAGGTAAAACTGGTCAATTAGCAAGAACTCATTTAAAATTAAATCTTTTCTAAAATTTTCTCTTATACGTTTAAAGATATTTTTTTTTCATTTATGTTAATGTAAAATTTAATAATTTTGTACCGAAAGACCCTTAGAAAACTTACCTAACCTTATTATAACAAGCGCAATTTAATTTGGCATAATCCAACTAAATATATTTTAGATAAGTATGCAATAATTCAATAATAAACAAATATATATATATATATATATATATATATATATATATATATATATATATAGTTATAAACTAGGTGAAGTAGTTTGATCATACAGAATGTGAAAAAGACTTGGAAGTCATGGTAAGCAGAAATCTAAAGCCAAGACAACAGTGCCTAAGTGTGATCAACAAGGCTAACAGATTACTAGGATTTATTTCAAGAAGTATAATTAACAGAAGTCCAAAAGTTATTTTACAGCTCTATACATCACTAGTGAGGCCTCATTTAGATTATGCCGCTCAGTTTTGGTCTCCTTACTACAGGATGGATATAGACTCATTGGAGAACATACAGAGAAGAATGACTAAAATAATTTACAGTATAAGAAATCTCCCGTATGAAGATAGACTTAGAGCGTTGAATCTCCACTCTCTGGAGAGACGTAGAATGAGGGGAGATATCATCGAGGTGTACAAGTGGATGATGGGCATAAACAAAGGTGATATTAATAAAGTACTGAGGGTGTCGATCCAGGTAAGAACCAGAAGTAATGGATTTAAGTTGGATAAATTTAGATTTAGAAAGGACATAGGCAAGTACTGGTTTTCGAACAGAGTTGTAGATGCGTGGAACAATCTTCCGAGTAGGGTGATAGAGGCTAGGACCTTGGGTAGCTTTAAAAAGAGATTGGACAAATATATGAGTGGGAGGGCCTGGGTTTGATTGATGTCGTGGGTACGGGAGTAAAATCTTGGGTAGTTTTGGGTAGGGGTGGTTTTGATAAGGAACACAAATTATTAAGGTGTCGTCGAAGGACTACCTTTAAAAGGTTGCTTGAATTTTTTTCTTTATTTTCTCCAGCTTTTCTATTATATTTTGATTATGACTCGCGAACGCCCATCCAACCGGCTTAAAATTTTCAACACTTGTGTACGGTAACTATTACCAAATTCTTGGAACGATTGGCATCTTCACGTGCGCGATGACCAAATTTCTGGAGCGCATTCCCAGCATCCTGGAATTGCTGGGTAACGCCCATCGTCCTCAGTGGCGTAGCTTCGAACGTTCAGAAAATGAGGGGGAAGAATACGACGACGGGGAGAGTGAAATTCAGATGTGTAGAGGAACATATTCGTAAAATTGTTTGACATTTTTAATTACGTTAAATAATATTCAGTTTACCTCTTCTAAGTGACTAATATTTACTGAGTGATGTATCTTAGCGCCAGCTGTTTTGTTTGCGTGCAGCACATTTGTTGATATACTAAGATAATAATAATAATAAATTTAGAATCGTTGGAATCCATTCCTTAACTGGAGAATGAATCATCCGATTGACTTCAAATTTTTCACCTTAGGTGTGGTGTCCTTAACACAAGGCTCACACTGCCATTCAGTGGCTTATGTCATAATTTGTAGAGCTATTGAATAAATAGTAATACAAATTATTTTGTGCAACTAATGTGACATTTTATTGTGGCAACGTTTCGCTCACCAGGAGCCTTGTCGTAACGGCTTGACAAAGTTCCTGAGAGCGAAACGTTGCCACTAATTTTGATCAATAACTAAAGAATGTGTCTTCTGATTGGCTTCAATATATTATTGAAGATTCTTTCTATAATAATTATGGTAACCCGTAAGTTTATTTCAAATAGATGCAAATTTGAAACTTTATTCAAATTAAAATAAACTAGGAATCTTTGTCATCAAATCAATTACTAGAAAATGTCTTTTCTAATCGGCTTCAATTTTTTTACCATCGGAGGACTATTAAAACAGCTCGTCACTCTGAGATGTGTCAATTTCAATTTGTCATTTTCATTAAGCAAATTGTTTCCCATGTAATACCTAGGGAATGCCTATTCTGTAATAATATTGGTAGAATTACCGACAATTTGTTAAGTAAAAGGACACAAATGCAACTAATGTGACATTTTATTGTGGCAACGTTTCGCTCTCCAGGAGCTTTCTCAAGCCGTTACAAGCGTTACAAGGACACAGTGGGCTATTATATACTCTCAAAGTGAGGTGAAATACTAGTGGTGGTCGAGGTAGTAGTGATAAGTAGTAGTAGTAGTAGTAGTAATACAATAAGGTAGAACAATCAATATGCACATGAGTAAAAGGTGATAAAACAAATACTTGGGTAGTATAACAATAGGTTAGACAAATATTTTATGCTGGAGGTTGAAATATAGAAGGCCTGTAGGAGTGTTCCACATCTACGATGTGCTTGTGTTGAATTAGCAGGAGAGACTATGTGATGGTATGGTTAACTGTTTTCAGGAGGATTCTTGCTAAGACTTCAGAGATGGTGAAGCTGCCTTTGTTTTGTTTAATTGTGTTAGAAACAGAGATAAGTGCTGATTCAAGGCATTTGCGTCTACGGAAATTAGTTTCTTTGATTACTAGTCGGGCGTCTTTGAATTTCATGAGATGATTGTTGGAATTTCGGTGTTGTACGCAGGCGTTGTTCAGGTTATCGTTTCTGCATGCATTAATGTGTTCATTGATGCGTGTTTCGAGGTTTCTTGCTGTTTCTCCTACATAAATTCTGTCGCAGCCTCCACAGGGTATAGTGTAGACCCCTGCGTTGACTGGTTCATGGTGCTTGGATTTAGTCCTGGTTAGATTCTTAATAGAAGTACTGGAAGCAATGGCGACTCTAGTGTTAGCTTGTGCAAATACTTTAGAAATGTTGGATGCAACCTGGCTGTTGGGAAGAACTATAACTTTGTTTGGAGTGGTGTTGACGCGTGGAGAATTAATGATCTGAAGAGCTCTTTTCTTGCAATCTTTGATGAAAAAGGAGGGAAAATGTAAATCAGTGAAGGTTTGGTGAATGTATGTACATTCCTCGTCAAGAAACTCAGGACTACAAATTCGGTAAGCTCTTAGGAAGAATCCGATGATGATGCCTCTTTTGGTCTTAGTATCTTGACTGGAATAGAAGGTGTGAGATCATTTTTATTTGTAGGTTTCCGGTAAACTTGAAATTTTAGGTTGTTATCTACTTTGTGGATGAGGACGTCTAGAAAGGGTAGTTTGTCATTGGACTCTTCTTCTAGTGTAAACTGGATCGCCGGTTCAACTGCGTTGAGCCTAGCCTGAAGATTCCGTACATCAAAACGTTTGGGAGTTATTACGAGGACGTCGTCTACGTAACGTACCCAAGTGACGCTTGAGGGTATGATGTTGGCGAAGTGTTCAGCCTCTAGGTGTTCCATGTACAAGTTAGCTAAGACGGCACTGATGGGGGACCCCATTCCCATGCCGTATGTTTGTTTGTAGAGCCTGTTATTGAAAGAAAAACAGTTGAAATTAACACAGAGTTCATTAAGGTCAACAAAATCTCCGGGAGGTAGAGGAAGGTTAAGGTCCTGATTGACTTTACGTCGTAGAACCTCGATGGCTTGTGTGGTAGGTACTTTAGTGAAGAGGGAAGTCACGTCCAAACTGCTTAGTTTCTTGTTTCGGATGGAGAGATTTCGGATGCGGTTGAGAAGGTCGCCTGAATGTTTAAGATGAGCTAACTTGTACATGGAACACCTAGAGGCTGAACACTTCGCCAACATCATACCCTCAAGCGTCACTTGGGTACGTTACGTAGACGACGTCCTCGTAATAACTCCCAAACGTTTTGATGTACGGAATCTTCAGGCTAGGCTCAACGCAGTTGAACCGGCGATCCAGTTTACACTAGAAGAAGAGTCCAATGACAAACTACCCTTTCTAGACGTCCTCATCCACAAAGTAGATAACAACCTAAAATTTCAAGTTTACCGGAAACCTACAAATAAAAATGATCTCACACACTTCTATTCCAGTCAAGATACTAAGACCAAAAGAGGCATCATCATCGGATTCTTCCTAAGAGCTTACCGAATTTGTAGTCCTGAGTTTCTTGACGAGGAATGTACATACATTCACCAAACCTTCACTGATTTACATTTTCCCTCCTTTTTCATCAAAGATTGCAAGAAAAGAGCTCTTCAGATCATTAATTCTCCACGCGTCAACACCACTCCAAACAAAGTTATAGTTCTTCCCAACAGCCAGGTTGCATCCAACATTTCTAAAGTATTTGCACAAGCTAACACTAGAGTCGCCATTGCTTCCAGTACTTCTATTAAGAATCTAACCAGGACTAAATCCAAGCACCATGAACCAGTCAACGCAGGGGTCTACACTATACCCTGTGGAGGCTGCGACAGAATTTATGTAGGAGAAACAGCAAGAAACCTCGAAACACGCATCAATGAACACATTAATGCATGCAGAAACGATAACCTGAACAACGCCTGCGTACAACACCGAAATTCCAACAATCATCTCATGAAATTCAAAGACGCCCGACTAGTAATCAAAGAAACTAATTTCCGTAGACGCAAATGCCTTGAATCAGCACTTATCTCTGTTTCTAACACAATTAAACAAAACAAAGGCAGCTTCACCATCTCTGAAGTCTTAGCAAGAATCCTCCTGAAAACAGTTAACCATACCATCACATAGTCTCTCCTGCTAATTCAACACAAGCACATCGTAGATGTGGAACACTCCTACAGGCCTTCTATATTTCAACCTCCAGCATAAAATATTTGTCTAACCTATTGTTATACTACCCAAGTATTTGTTTTATCACCTTTTACTCATGTGCATATTGATTGTTCTACCTTATTGTATTACTACTACTACTACTACTACTACTACTTATCACTACTACCTCGACCACCACTAGTATTTCACCTCACTTTGAGAGTATATAATAGCCCACTGTGTCCTTGTAACGCTTGTAACGGCTTGAGAAAGCTCCTGGAGAGCGAAACGTTGCCACAATAAAATGTCACATTAGTTGCATTTGTGTCCTTTTACTTAACAATGCCTATTCTGATCAGCTTCAAACCCTAAATAGCGGTGCATCTTAAGAAATATTTTTGTGGTAATTTTGAGCTGTGTTGATGCCGAGTTGCTCTTTTTTGACAGTTTGATCAAATTGGGTTCATAAAAAATTAATTATTTTTTTTCGTAAAGGTTTATAGAGACTGAAATAGAATGTAAATGTGAAAATAATAGAAAAAAAATCCGTTTGCTTTATCGCAGATTTTTGTTTATTACTCGAGAATTCCTTATTCGATCGGCTTCAAATTTTCAACGCTTGTGTAATGTATCTTATATAAGATTCATGGGACTATTTACATGCTTGGTGCTCTTAGTCACAGTGCTACATAGACCATTACCAGATTTTTTGTTTCCATGTTATTACTGGAGAAAGGCTCCTCTGATCAGCCATTTTGCCACCTTTAACTTGAATTTGAATGCCTACGGATTTAGCGTTTTCCTCTTATTAAAATGTAACAATTGTGAGCGTCATCAGTCTTCAATGGTTGATGCATCGTATGCAGTGGTGGAATCATTCCATGGGTTAAGGCTGTGTAGGAACAAATTTTGTTGGATTCTGTGCAATAACTGGAGAATGCATCTCCCGCTCATCTTGAAACTTTTAGTGTTGATGTGTTTTCCTTAAGGGAAACATGTGCGTTTTATTAATCAAATTGGTTTCTGTGAAATAATTGGCAATATCTCTTCTGATGAGACATAAGTCACAGTGTTTGACTTCATTTGGTTATCCTGGTCAATATCAATTTATTGTTCTTGTGTGTCTATGACATCAATGTTCTTGTGTGTGTGTATGACATCAATGTTCTTGTGTGTGTCTATGACATCAATGTTCTTGTGTGTATAACATCAATGTTCTTGTGTGTCTATGACATCAATGTTCTTGTGTGTCTATGACATCAATGTTCTTGTGTGTCTAAAACATCAATGTTCTTGTGTGTGTCTATGACATCAATGTTCTTGTGTGTCTATGACACCAATGTTCTTGTGTGTCTATGACATCAGTGTTCTTGTGTGTATGACATCAATGTTCTTGTGTGTCTATGACATAAATGTTCTTGTGTGTCTATGACATCAATGTTCTTGTGTGTCTATAACATCAATGTGCCTTCAAGACCATTCTTAAACATTTGTACATTATGTTCACTAAGCTTACATATAACTTGTATATTATAAGCTGGTCAGTCTTAAAGAAAAGTTTGGAATGGTTTTAGTCTGTGTAGGTCCCAGTTCGCTTTTTTTTTTTTTGAAAGAAATTGGAAAAATTCATCTACTACTTTTCATGCGATAATTTCTGAGTGTCGCATCTGATTACCTTCAACCCTTTCATGATAATAATCTGATAATGCAACCTCTGACTGGCTTCAAGCTTATTGGTTTCTTTGAAAGGTTTGAATTATATTTGGACCGTATATGTCCTAATTGAAAATTTGCATTGAATAAGTTTGTATATTAATTTCCATGTAATCACTTATGAATGTCCCTTATGATTCCCCTTGAATTCTTCAACGCTAATATCTAACTGCATTATCAGCCAGTGCCGCACTCTGCACTATTCCAGTCGCATGCATTGATGCACAATGCGAGGGGATTTTGGAATACTGGGATACCTTCCTTGGATCACGCAGCCACCGAAATACGTCTGGTTAGATAACAGTATTACATATACAGAACCTAGTTAAATGTTTATTGTGTGTACACAGTCCTGTTAGTGATATTGTGTGTACACAGTCCTGTTAGTGATATTGTGTGTACACAGTCCTGTTAGTGATATTGTGTGTACACAGTCCTGTTAGTGATATTGTGTGTACACAGTCCTGTTAGTGATATTGTGTGTACACAGTCCTGTTAGTATATTGTGTGTACACAGTCCTAGTTATATAATTGTGTGCACAGTCCTAGTTAGTGATATTGATTGTACACAGTCTGCTAGTGATATTGTGTCACAGTGCAGTTAGTGAATATTGTGTCACAGTACTAGTTAAGATATATTGTGGTACACAGCCTAGTTAGTGATATTGTGTACAGTCAGTTAGATAACAGTATTTGATATACAGCCTAGTTAAATGATATTTGTGTACACAGCTTATAACAATATTGTGGACACAGCTTAGTAACAATATTGTGTACACAGCTTAGTAACAATATTGTGGACACAGCTTAGTAACATATTGTGTGACACAGCTTAGTAACAATATTGTGTACACAGTTAGTAAGAATATTGTGTAACAGCTTAGTAACAATATTGTGTACACAGTAGTAACAATATTGTGTACACAGCTTAGTAACAATATTGTGTACACAGCTTAGTAACAATATTGTGTACACAGCTTAGTAACAATATTGTGTACACAGCTCAAAATTTGTAACAATATTGTGTACACAGTTAGTAACAATATTGTGTACACAGCTTAGTAACAATATTGTGTACACAGCTTAGTAACAATATTGTGTACAAGCTTAGTAACAATATTGTGTACAGCTTAGTAACAATATTGTGTACACAGCTTAGTAACAATATTGTGACACAGCTTAGTAACAATATTGTGTACACAGCTTAGTAACAATATTGTGTACACAGCTTAGTAACAATATTGTGTACACAGCTTAGTAACAATATTGTGACACAGCTTAGTAACAATATTGTGTACACAGCTTAGTAACAATATTGTGACACAGCTTAGTAACAATATTGTCCGTGTACATACACTTAGTAACAATATTGTACACAGCTTAGTAACAATATTGTGTACACAGCTTAGTAACAATATTGTGTACACAGCTTAGTAACAATATTGTGTACACAGCTTAGTAACAATATTGTGTACACAGCTTAGTAACAATATTGTGTACACAGCTTAGTAACAATATTGTGTACAAGCTTAGTAACAATATTGTGTACACAGCTTAGTAACAATATTGTGACACAGCTTAGTAACAATATTGTGTACACAGCTTAGTAACAATATTGTGTACACAGCTTAGTAACAATATTGTGTACACAGCTTAGTAACAATATTGTAGACACAGCTTAGTAACAATATTGTGGACACAGCTTAGTAACAATATTGTGTACACAGCTTAGTAACAATATTGTGTACACAGCTTAGTAACAATATTGTGTACACAGCTTAGTAACAATATTGTGTACACAGCTTAGTAACAATATTGTGACACAGCTTAGTAACAATATTGTGACACAGCTTAGTAACAATATTGTACACAGCTTAGTAACAATATTGTGTACACAGCTTAGTAACAATATTGTGTACACAGCTTAGTAACAATATTGTGGACACAGCTTAGTAATCAATATTGTGTACACAGCTTAGTAACAATATTGTGACACAGCTAGTAACAATATTGTGACACAGCTTAGTAACAATATTGTGTACACAGCTTAGTAACAATATTGTGTACACAGCTTAGTAACAATATTGTGACACAGCTTATAACAATATTGTACAAGCTTAGTAACAATATTGTGTAAAGCTATAACAATATTGTGACACAGCTTAGTAACAATATTGTGTACACAGCTTAGTAACAATATTGTGTACAGCTTAGTAACAATATTGTGTCACAGCTTAGTAACAATATTGTGTACACAGTAACAATATTGTGACACGCTTAGTAACAATATTGTGACACAGCTTAGTAACAATATTGTGACAAATAACAATATTGTGACACAGCTTAGTAACAATATTGTGGATACAGCTTAGTAACAATATATGGGAGGAAGTGTAAAATACATCTAGTGAAAAACAGGGGCGCCATGGGCACAGTAAGAGAACACTGTGTCAACATTCGTGGATTTAGACTATTCAACCTGCTAGCACCAAATATAAGAAATATTCTGGAATAATTACAGAAGTTTTCAAGATGAAAACGAATCATTACCTCCGTCCAGTGCCAGATCAGCCAGGCTGTGATGGCTAAATTGACCAGCGAGCCAGCAACAGCCTGGTTGGAACAGGCAATCAGCAACAAGCCTGACCCGAGGCAGTGCTGCGAGGGTACAACAAAAAAAACTCGAATCCATTGGAAGTATATCGCCTGAAGGTGGCAACAGTGTTTCGCTACAGTCTAGGTAGCTGGCAACAGTGTTGCTGCGACCGTTTAGCTACAATTTAGTTAGGTTGTACCGGTGTGTATTCACAGCATATTACAAGTAGTAACAGTGTCGGGTTGTTAGCACAGAAGAACCAAATGGGAGCAGCTTGCTTAAATTCTAGCTAGATGGCATCAGTGTGTGGCCACAGTGGCTTGCACGTGAAGGAATCAATAGCAGTGTGTTCCTTAAAAAGAGAATGTATCTCTCTCTTTCTCTCTTTCTTCTCTCTATTTTTTGTTTGAACGTAATTATGTAACTGTAAGAGCCTTGGTATTTATTGGACTTATGTTTTATATACGCGAATCTAATGCTAGTTTGGAACACTGGTAAAGGGTACGTCGTTTACGAAGGCTGTGCAGTATGTTGCGAGCCTAACACACAAGGCAACCTTGGAAATCCATTAGTGCTAACAATTACGCTCTATGTTTTGGTGAGTCAAGAGGTGGGGCCAGCAGCAGTGACCCAACAATGTTAACAACTAGGTGAGTACATCAGTTAATTAAGCTCGCTTTTTGTCATAATTTCACGTTCATTAGTAAAGGAAGATTTAGGCTGTAAACAAGATTTGGTACTGTGATTAAATGTTTGATTCTGAAGGACATAACATTAATATTAATGAAACATAATTCTGGTGTCAGCGGAAAAATAACATTTACTAAATATATTTATGTACGAGAAGATGCTTCCTCATGTGTAGAAGCAAATTAATGAAGCTAGCAGAATTTGATTGCGACCAGCAGAATTTAATTGCATCTTGAATGATCTCATTCGAGGTCAGGAAGGTTAGAGACTATCGTGCATGTGGAAGACACAAGGGTTATTAATTGGAAGACTCATCACTGTTGCAACGGTAGCTGACACTTAAGCATTCAATATTGGCTATGTGATAAAAAAAACTTTGCACATTATTCAGAAAGGATCAAGATTTATTCAGGGTGGACCCAAGATGCTGACATAAGACACGATCAAACATGTGACGACGGTGTGTGCCCATCATAAGTGATGTAATACTTTACAAAACTGACAACTTGAAGAATGACACACTTGTCTAACATTTGGAGATCTTTATTGAGGAAATGTTTCGCCAGCCACTGGCTTCTTCAGTCCAAAACAGAGAAAACGGTGAAAGATGATGAGAACAAAGTAATCAGTCCCTGAGCCGGGAGTCGACTCCAGGCTCAGGGACTGAGTACCTCATTGTCCTCATATTTCCTCAATAAAGATCTCCAAATGTTGCACAAGTGCCTCATTCTTCAGCTTATCTTATCCTGATCTGATGAGTTTTGATGAATACGTTGGCGAAGTGTTCTCTTATGGCACTTTTGTTTACCATACTGACCAAGGACCTGACTTAAAATAGTCAATAAAGTAAACTATGTGTAAACACACAGATACTCACCTCTCAAAATCTTAGTTACGACGCGCGGTACTCAACATGGCATCTGCTATATTTGTTTTCCTAAAAGTGCGGAGATAATGGTACAAAATTCCCTCGTCGACTGCGTGAACTAAAAGAAATTGCCACGTAGATATTGTAGGAGCGCCATTGTTGGTGCATGAGAGTGCAAGACTTGCCAAGACCGCTCTCACTGAGTATTACTTAAAGAAACACCCTTATCTTATTCTCCACAACAGAAACTATTATGAAAATGGTTTTAATACAGGATTTTCTCAATGCTTGACTAACCTATGACCTACTTAAACTAGTCCTGTGGTGACTCCGCCTCTTCCTGCGTATACTCACCTGACTGCATTATATAAGAAACTTTTCCGCACATATGTTGTACATTTCTCAAGGTTGGTGCACTGAACATATCGAATCCACGCTGAGGGACTGATTACCTCATACTTCTCATTTTCTCTGTTGTTCTCTGTATTGGACTGAAGAAACCACTGGCTGGCAAAGCGTTTCCTCATTAAAGATTACCAAATGTTGCGCAAGTGTCTCATTCTTTAACAGAAACTGTACTAAGTGTACATATTTCAGACTGAGGAATCACCTGTAACACTGAATGACCATGAAGGACTTAGCGCTTTTCAGAACTATTGCTAATTCAAGATCATATCAGTTTATTCCTAACGGAGAATCAACTTTACCAATTTCAATTACACTTCCTTATTTGAAACATTTTTTTCATGAATAATATATTCTAGATTCTATAATAATAATTTCTAGTAGTGAAATTTCTTTATTGTGCAGCAAGTAGCTTTGTGGACGAGTCTTACCTGGAAAATGCTAGTTAAGAGTATATAAATGGCAGGGAAGGCAAATTACTCTTCATTCATTTTTAAAATGGCCGACTGCAAAAATAATTTCAGACTGGTATATGTACTTTATACATAAATGTTGCTAATTCCTTTTTATACTGCCTCATTTTCTTTAATAGCTGGAGTCAATTAATTGTATCGGCTTTACGTTGGAGCCAAGATGGAGGAGCGCCTTCAGTGTCTACCTCTTTCCACTTGGTTTACCTTGCTAAAATTAAATGTTTTGTGATATTTGTGGCTTGGTGAAGTGTAAAGTTTGTACTCGTTTCCCCTTCTATATCCCATCTGCCATTATGACGAATGCGTGAACGAGGTTCTGACCAGAGCTTTGGTAAGATGGGTAAAGAAGAAGGATGGGTAAGGAAGAAGGATGGGTAAGGAAGAAGGATGGGTAAGGATGGAAACATGGGAAAGGGTTGGGAGGGAGGAGGGGGAGGTGGGGTTACAAAGGTAAGTGGCCTAACCACTTTGATGCAATTTAATAAGTGTGTGTGTATGTAGTGTTATTCGTGTATACGTTACTTTCATGAAATAGGTATACCTCCTGCCCATCAGTTGCACACAGTTATACAGCTGTATACCAGCATGCCACTGAGTTGGAAGGATGCATACTGTTTGTAATTCGCTCTTTTTTTTTTATTGCGCAAGAGGTCGGATGTAAGGCTGCTGCAGTAGATGGTAGTTGCAGGGCATTCGATGGTGTTTGGTAGCTAGGCCGGAGTTGGCTAAGCAGTTTCTGAGGTGGTGTCCTTTCGTAGGATGTTTGCGAATGTTACAAGGTTAGTTGTAAGGTGTAGCTTGGTAAAGGTAGGTCACCCAAAATTGGGGAGCATTTATCCTTGTTGGACGTAGAATGGTTCAGGTGGTATCCATTCTTCTAATTCATCGGGGAGGTCACACAGGATCCTTGGTCGTGGAAGTTGTCCTTGTGAATGAAACGTCTGACTCTGTTGTAGGGTCATTCTTAGGATTCGGTGGGGAGGTGTGTTGATGATGTAGTCGGTGGTATTCATTGGTTGGGGTGGGTTTCTCATGTGGTACATAGAGTTCCTGCATGTCATATAGTTGTCTCTAGTTTGTCTAGCCTGACATTAATTGCAGCGATTTCCTGTTGTATATACAGGTCTTCCATCCTGATTCTGTGTCTGAATCTGGTGCCAGTGATAAAGCGGAGGGCTCTGTTCTGGACAGTTGAAGTTGCTGCATGTTGGTTTTAGTTGTTAGTGATAAGGGTACGCAAGGGTATTCCAGCAAAGGTCTGATCATCTTATAGAGGTGCTTCTTGATGTAGGAGGAGGCTTCTTTGAATCTGAATAGTTGGCCGAGGCGGCTTTGGCTAGGTTCACTTTTTTGGTGATGTGAGATGTGGAGTGAAGCAATCTGTCGATCTCATAACCCAGGATCTTGTTTAGATTTCTGATAGCGACACGTGAACCTTTTATGGAGATACCTCCTTTGTCTTCTATGGTAGATGGGAAGCAGCCGATGGTGCTGATGAGGACTTTTTCTGGGTTAGTTGTGATTCTCCATTTTTTCTCCCAGTTAGCTTGTCTTCGTATGTGTACTCACAACTCAGCTCTTGTTCTCGCCTCCTAAACCACTTTGATCGGTATTGCTCATTTTTGACCTAGGTCTTATCACATCTACTTTTAAAGTTGTATATTGACTTTGCCTCCACCAGTGCTTCATCAAAGTCATTTCACTTGTCAGCTACCCTCAGACTAAAGAAATTCTTACATCCCTATGGATCATCTATGTTTTTAGCTTCTTCTTTGCCCCTTTGATCCTGGTCCGCTTAATTCAAACAACCTTTCTCTGTTTGCTCTATCCCTCTCAAGATTTTCTGTGACATAATCATGTCTTTCCTTATCCTTCTATCCTCTAAGGTCGTCAGGTTCAGTTCCTTCAGCCTCTCCTCATAGTGTTTTCCTTGCAGTTCTAGTACTAGCTTGGTTGCTAACCTTGGGATGTGTTTGAGTGTCTTCATGTACTTTACCAGGTACGGACTGTATGCTGGAGCTGCATAATTAACGATTACCCTACATATGTCATATATAAAGTTCTGAAAGATTCTTCTTTAAAGTTCTTGAATGCTATTCTGAGGTTTGCTAATTTTGCATATGCCACGTACGTTATATGGCTTATCTTTATATCTGGTCCTTTTCACACTGATATTTGTAGTTACTCTCTTCCCGTGCTGTACTCTGTGTCCGGTCTGCCCTCACATCCGATTCGTTTAACCTAATATTGGTTCAGACTGAGCTCGAGAAGCCGTTTGTTTGACCATAAGTGTAATATTTTGAGGTCTTCCTAAAGTTTATCCTTGTCCTCTCCTGTTCTTATTCTTTTCATTAGTTTTACATCCGCAGACACACACAGGAATGCATCCCATTCTGATATCACTTCCTTCACTGTTAATATCTGCTTTCTGTCATTCAGGTGCTTCCTGACCCACTGGAACACTCTAACTTTTATCCCCGCTCGTGCCTTCAGTTTTTGGACTATGGTGTGGTACTTTATCAAATGTTTTTCTGCAGTCCAAGAAGATGCAGCTTGAAAAGCCCTGTCTCTCTTGTTTTATCTCTGTGATTCTGTTATAGAAAACAGCAAATTTTTAACACTGGATTTTCTATTCGTAAATCCATGCCTGTTTTCTGTAAAGAATTCCTCCCAAGTGCTTTAATATTTTTTCTTTCAATCTTTCCAAAACTTTTGACAGTGCCTCCTGTATGTCCTCCCTTTATATATGTTGTGCCGAATAGGTAAAACTGGTCAATTAGCAAGAACAATTTAAAATTAAGTGCTTTCTAAATTTTTATTTATAATTTAATTTTTTTTTCAATTATGTTAAAAAAATTAATAATTTAAAATAAACAAACACAATGAAAATATTTTTTCGTTAGGTTCAGAATGATTTTTGCGAAATTATTGCATACACAAAATTTCGCTTTCCTTATTGGCAAGAAGCGTATTTAAGCCAAAAAAAAGTTTTACCTATTCGGGCAATTAAATATATATATATATATATATATATATATATATATATATATATATTGTGCCGATTAGGTAAACTGGTCAATTACAAGAACTCATTTAAAATTAAGTCCTTTCTAAAATTTTCTCTTATACGTTTAAAGATATATTTTTTCATTTATGTTAATGAAAGAATTTATAATTTTGTACCAAAAGAAACTTTGAAAACCTACCTAACCTTATTATAACAAGGCAATTTAATTTAGCTTAACCCAACAAATATATTTTAGATACGTTAACATTAATTTAATAATAAACAAACACAATGAAATTTTTTTTTTTTTATGTTCAGATTGTTTTGGGGCAAATTATTGCATACACAAATTTTCCTTGTCTTATATGGCAAAAGGGGGTTGCTATTTAAGCCAAAATAGAAGTTTTCCCAAAATCGGCACGACATATATATATATATATATATATATATATATATATATATATATATATATATATATATATATATATATATATATATTTTTAATATATATATATTTTTTTTTTTTTTTTTTTTTGGGGGGGTCATTATTTTTATTTTTATTAATATTAAAAATTTATTATAAATTTTTAATTTATTTATTTATAGGGGTGGTAAGAAAGCCTCAAAAAATTTGGGGGGGCCCCTTTAGTGACCTTAGCGTGAGGCTCTCTGGGGGCGTCTTCATCTTTACTAAGTTAACAAAGTTTTAAGGAAATTGAAGTAAAGTGGGAAAATTCCCTGATAATAAAGCAGTGTTCCCATGGAGACATACAACACCTGGGACGGGGAATCTGTGGTTTTTAAAACCAGTGGTTTTTTCCCCCTATTTAGAAAAAATTTGTGTGTTTATATTATATATTTCTTGCCTTCGATCAAAAAAATTTATAAAATGCTATTTTTTAAAACCTTCTTTTTTTGGAGGGTTTTCGATGTTTTTCTGTGATTCCCCATCACTGGTAAAAATTTTTTTTAAAAGTTGTATGCTTTTTTAAATGAGATTAGTTACTTCTTATGTATTTTCATGTCCTGAATCCAAATATCACCTTGTAAAATGCTTATTGGCTATAGGTTTAAAGATGAAATGTAAATTTGATTATTTTATTATAACGTACAATATGTGTCAGTATGTTAAATAATCCGTACCTACTTCCCTTTTTTGCTTGACGCTTATAGTGGGCGAAGAATCTCTTGCCAATGTCCAGCAATAGTCTGCAAGTATTCTTGCCCCCCATTTGCCCTGGTACTATTTTTTTAGGTTTAAAAAATTTTTTGGTGAAATTTTCACTATGTTAGTCACTAACTGTCAAGTTCACGGAAAAAAGAAGTCTAAATGTGATTCCAAAAGGGGTTTTAAAATGACATGTTACATCCCATGTTCTTGATGAGGTTTTCCCCAATTTTCATATTTCCCCTTCCCTTCTTTTCCCCCTTCGCCACTAACTTGAATGTTTCCTAACGCTTTCCCTCCCCACGAAGGTCTGATTCAAAGTCACCATCTTTAAGAAGCAGGGGAATCTGGGGCCCCATTGAAGACTCCCTCTTATCTTAGCGTCGCTCAGTGAGGGAATTTTGATGTTAAATACTAGAACCCTGACCGGATTTGTCCATAGCTTTTCAAATTTTTTATGAGCCCCTTTTTTATGTGTGGTGGTAGCAAAATTTTGTTTGGTTCAATGAGGGGGGATGTTGAACATTGTTCATCCCAGGCTCCAATGATTGAC
This sequence comes from Cherax destructor, assembly GCA_009830355.1. Lineage (NCBI taxonomy): Eukaryota > Metazoa > Arthropoda > Malacostraca > Decapoda > Parastacidae > Cherax > Cherax destructor. The sequence goes on along the minus strand of WNWK01012236.1, from coordinate 4,554 downwards.
AGGTGGCCAGTCTTTTTGATGCAGGGGGAAACTCTCGCACTTCTGTCAATAGCTTCTCATGAATATTTTTAAATTTAAAAAAAGTTTGGCAAGAAAATCCCTACCTTTCACCTCAGAATATAAATTGGGGGAGCACAACCACCTTGTATGACTGTTGGAACAATAATGAAGGTCAGTGAGACTGTGAGTGTGGAAAAACCTGCAGCAAGCCTGTTGAACCTGTTATGACACGTAGGTCTATATTGAAAAGTAGAGCTAACAAACAATTTTAACCATGATATTCATTATCAGTGACCTAAAATTAGTTGGAAATTGTGCTACCTTGTGTGGGAAGCATTTTGGTTTTTTACCAGTGATACCTACCGAATCCCAGGTGCTGTAGACCCTCATGGGGTTAATGCTTCATAATGATTATGTATTATAACGCTAACTGTTTCATCAACATCAAAAACAGAAACGAGGTCAAAACGTTCATTAAAATTGTTCTCCGTGTGGGGTTTGTCCATATTGTGTAAATGTTTTTCCTCTATATATAATAGAAATGAACGGAATTTTGGTCTATACGTTTTAAGTAATTTTATTAAAATATGTCAAGACAATTTTTCCTTTTTTAAAGATGAAAAAAATAATGTCATCTTTCCTTTTTACCATCTAGTGGCAGTTTTCATAATTAAATATATTATTCATTATATTAGTGAAGGATATTAGGCTGTATCTAACATTTGCATTAAAAAGTCTTATAAATGTCGAAAAGTTGTTACAAGTTGTTTCAAAATGTTTGTATATTTGTCATAGAAGAGAGAAAAAAGGGAGGGAAGGGGAGGGGGGAGAAGGAAGTAAGGTGGGTTAGGAAAAGGGGAAAAGAAGAGATAAATTTGTGTTTTAAAATTCTTTCATAAAATTTTTTCTCGGAGATATCGTGATGCTGATGAGTCTGCTGCAATCCGTCTTTTCTTAATTATTCACAATTTTATGTGTGAACTATGGAAGAGAACTGGGCGCACCTCTTGTAATAATAATCTTCATTTCTACAAGTAAGATAGAACAAACAGACCATAGCTGACATCGGATATACTATAAAAAAAGCCCCTGGTTATGTAGAGCATTTCCGGTAAATTAGGTTAATTTTCTCCCCAGGATGCGACTCACCCATGACAAACCCCCCAGGTACCTATTTATTTTAGGAACAGAGACGCAGGTTTTTTAAAAAGGAAAACCCCGGGCCCCTAATGTTTCCACCCATATAGGGGATAAACCCAGGACTCATTGGAGCTGAGTTGCCCTCTGGGACTGGGCTTCTCATGAGTTTCCTTATTGTGGGACCTTTATAAACGGGGAAACAGTTAATTAAGGGCTACTGACGGATAAATGTGTCCAAAATTCCTTGGAAGACTAGTGAAGGCCCATAGTGTTTTCGGTATTGCAGGGTTGGCAGGCACCAACCCAAGCCCATTCTTCCAGGGAGGGGGTCCGCCGGCACATAAAAAATTTTTTTAACGTTCCGAAATTTTAAAACAGCGGGGGGGGATGGGGTGGTTGAGCGCCCGCTGGGGGAATTTTTTGGGGGGAACCAGCAGGGGGCCCCGCTGCCTGGCAATACTACGCGGCGCAACGTGCTTCCCCCCGGAACTAGTCTCTTCCCCAGAGAGAGAGAGGGGGTTGGCATCCCCCTCTTCCACTACCTCCCCAGTCGCTTTGTATTAAATTATACGGGGGTTGGACACAGTATGAACACCTTCTATAACATGACACCACCTATAACATTTGTTATTGAAATTAACACCAAGTGGTGCCCCGTTTTTTTTTATTGACCACGTGTGTTTTTCTTTTATTAAAAGTGAATAAAAAAGTAAGGATATTTAAATTTGGGAATTAAAATTTTGTTACCAGTGTTTGTATGTTACACTATGTTGAGTGCTACAGTGTGTATGTTACACTATGTTGATGCTACAGTGATGTTTTGTTACACTATGTTATCCCAAAAGATGCACTATGTTGAGTGCTACAGTGATGTATTTTCCAAAAAATTTATTACAGGATGTATGTTACACTATGTTGAGTAAAAAGTATTAAAGTTAACATGTTGAGTGCTACAGTGATGTATGTTACACTATGTTGAGTGCTACAGTGATGTATGTTACACTATGTTAGTCTACGTGATGTATGTTACCCCTTTTTGTTGAGTGCTACAGTGAGGGTGGGGTTCAATTTTTTTAGTGCTACAGTGATGTATGTTACACATGTTGAGTCCCACAGTGATGTATGTTACACTATGTTGAGTGCTACAGTGTTTAATTTAACTATGTTGAGTGCTACAGTGATGTATGTTACACTATTTGAGTGCTACAGTGATTTTGGGTTACCTGTTGAGTGCTACAGTGATGGGTTACACTATTTTGAGTGCTACAGTGATGGGGTTACACTATTTTGAGTGCTACAGTGATTTTGTTAAAATATGTTGAGTGCTAATGATGTATGTTACACTATGTTGAGTGCTACAGTGATGTATGTTACACTTGAGGTAAGGGGGGGGGTTTTTAAAAATTTTTGAGTGCTACAGTGATGTATGTTACATATTTTAGGTGGTGATGTTTTTAAAATTTTTGAGTGCTACAGTGATTTAGGTTAACATTTTAGTGCTAAGTTTTTAGGGGTTAAATAGGGGTTTCGGGGAGTGCTAAGTGTTTTTGGGGGTTACATATGTTGAGGTGCTACAGTGGGGGTGTATTTAAAATTTTTGAGTGCTACAGTGATGTATTTTACATATGTTGGGGTGAAAGGTGTTTGGTATGTTACATATGTTGATGTCGTGATTTTATGTTAATATGTTGAGTGCTACAGTGATGTGGTTGGTTCATAAGGTGAGTGCTACAGTGATGTATTTTACCATTTTGGGGTGTACAGGTGATGTTCCCAATGTTGAGTGCTACAGTGATGTGGGGGAAATTGGGGGTTGAGTGCTACGGTTGGTGTTTTACAAAATTTGAGTGCTACAGTGATTTTTAAAAATTTTTGAGTGCTACAGTGTTTTTGGGGGTTAAATTTTTTAATGTTGAGTGCTACAGTGATGTATGTTCATAGGGGGGCTACAGTGATTATTTTGGGCACTATGTTGAGTGCTACAGTGATGTATTTTAAATTAGTTGAGTGCTACAGTGATGTAGGTGTATTTTGGGTGAGTGAAAAGTGATGTCAGGTGAGTGCTACAGGGGTATTTTTTACACAAAAAAAGAAGCAGATGAAAATATCAGTTTTGCAAAGTTTAAAAATCAGGGGTGTAATAACACACAAAATACGTGCTAAAGGAATAACTGGCAAAGGGGGAGATGGATCTTCAACCAACCAAAAAAACAAAAAGAGTAGTGGTCAACAGTTAAATCGGAAGCTGCCATAGGAAAAAACTCTGTTCCAAAAGGGGGCAGCCCCCATCCTGTTCCTCATCCTCATATCAGACATAGACAGGATGTAACCACACCCCGTACACCCTTTTTCAGACGATACTAGGATCTGCATGAGAGTGTCATCTATTGGGGAAAAGGGTTTAAAACCCCAAGAAGATATAAAAACCCAAATTTTACAATGGGCAACGGAGAACAATATGATGTTCAATGAAGGCAAATTCCAACTATCCGTTATGGAAAACTGGAGGAAATAATAACTAGAACAGAGTATACTAAAAATCTGATCAACAAAATGGAAAAAAAATGTGAGGACCTGGGGGGGTAATGTCTGAGGATCTCACTTTCAAGGGGGACAACAATGCCACGATCACAACTGCGAAGAAAATGATAGGATGGATAATGAGAATTAAAAAAAAGTGCCAAGCCAATGATGATCCTTTTCAAATCACTTGTTTTTCTAGGCTGTAATACTATTTTACATTAACATCTCCGTTCAAAGCAGGTGAAATTGCAGATCTAGAGAGTGTACAAAAACCCCTTTTTTTTCACATATAAGTTCCATCAAACACCTTAACTACTGGGGAAAAAATTGGAAGCATTTACTTTGTACTTGCTGGAACGCACAGAAATTTTATCATAATCTACATTTTGGAAAAAAACTAAATGGAATGGTTCCAAATTTGCACACACAAATCACTCCCTACGAAAGTAAAAAAACTGGGCAGAAAAAAAAAACTAAGGGTCGGGGGCCCCCAAAAATGTTCAACACTTTCCCATCAGGCAGAAAAAAAAAAAAGGGCGGGCCCAAGACTGTTCAACAGCTTCCCATCAGGCATAACGGAAACCAAAAACCCCCCCCCTGCCCCCTTTAAAAAGGGGGGTGGACAATACTTAAAGTCTCCGGATCAACCGGGGTGTGGTTTCGTTGGGCTTTTTTGGCAGAAAAGCCGGTTTATCAGGTCCGTCCACCGGGGGGCCCCTTTAAAAAGGTGGGCCGCGGGGGGGGACCCCCGGGAAACCCCCCATACTATTACATACCAGTTTCTGCAGTATGTCGGTGGACATTCATGTGTGAAAAGCCCATTTCACCACATTCCAAAAGGGTTTTCGCCATATAGCATCAGAAATTGCGATCTGTCAGACCTGGAGACGT